>NJDC01012274.1:37777-80402 GCA_002245475.1 Calephelis virginiensis | reverse complement strand
TTCTTTTTCCATTTTTGCAAAACCGACCGACACGCTCGCTTCGAAAGGCTGTCAAAACAAAACAAATGAAGGGAAAAGACTGAAAACTACTTGATAGACTTCAAAAAATATTTACTGCACGATAGTAAAACTCTTTTGTAACAACGCCATGGGGCGATGAGGCTAAGTAATTATTGAAGGCCCCTCGTATTCTCGTAAGTTTGTTAGCTGTCGTCGCATCCAAACCGGAACATGACAATGTAGAGCATCATAATGGTGGCAATAAAAAATGAGGTGGTAGGTATTTGCCAAAATATGTCAAATCATTGCAGTATCTTGTACAGTACTTCTATTTAAATTATGCGCTTCGGCTTTACACTTTTTACACTTTATACTTTTATTGTTAAATTGGCTGACCTAATCTAAATGTAAGCGAAATGATTAATTATGTGTAATAACAACTCTATATAGATATCCTTAAAATACTGTAGCGTTATCCCAAGTAAAAAAAATAATATTAAATAAAACTATTATAACTAGTAAATAAAATAAATATATACTGTATATGCTTAACATACCTAAATAAATATAATACAGTAAACAATTAATAAACTTTAATAAATATTTTTTATAAATAAACTTAGCATATATCGATTCTAAGCTTTTATATCGGACAGGCACTGGCAACATAACCGGCCGTTAATGAAAATCAAAAAGAGGTCATACGGACGCTTGGTATCGACACCGATCTTAAATCCTGTTACTAAAAGGAATTTAGAAATAATTTAAAAATATCAGTGAGCTCTAATTAAATGATTCTAGCGCTATTACAATTATTTTATAAGAAGAAAGATCCCCATACTTGGTGAGATTTTATTAAAATTATGTGAATTCTCTGTGCCACAGCCTGTAATTAAATTTATGTGTGCTTGCTTAAAACAAAATGTAAAAGAATGTGTCCTGGCCATCTACGACTGCGATTAAGGCACTCCATGAACCAGGGTTTATCCATTCCCTTTCTGGTTTCCAGCGGTTCACCGCTTGAGTTGGAGTATACTGAACTCCGGACGTCCAACTAACTAACTTGTTAGCTGAGTGCATTATATGCCTTAACTGAGAAGGCTATAACCCTATCAGAATCTGTTTTACGTTTAGAAGACGGAGGCTGCCGATCTACAAGAACTCAGGCCAGTGAACATTAAACTACCTATATCTTGTGCTGTGTGTAGTGGCGGAGAATGATTATACCCTAAACCATTAATCGGGCTAATTATTTATACTTCTAGACCCACTTCTTACTACCTGCCGCTTCCCCGATAGGGAGGGCGACAATACATTCTCATTTCCGAAGCTTGTCGAATATAGCCGAAGCGCATAACTTAAATAGTACTACTGTAACTGCCTTTTTAGCATAGGAATATGACCAGTAAGTAGTAAGATAAGTAAATACTCTATAAGTTGTTATTATCTAGTTAATAACTTCGCTTAAATTTAGATTAGGTCAGCCAATTCAAAAATAAAAATTTAAAGTGTAAAAAGAGTAAAACATGCGAAGTCGAAGCGCATAATTTAAATAGTAGTAAGTACTATAAACTTGTTTACTTTTACGTGTTAGATTTAAATTTGTTGCAAAACGTTGTATCTGTTATTCCACGATTACTATTGCTTAATAAAGTTATTGTTGTAATAAAATTATAAAAATGGTATCATATGAAGTTTTTCGTAACACAAATGACCCAACAGATAGCCCATTGTACTGAATTTCTCACAATTTAAACATTAAACGCGAAGGACTCTCAATAAAAATTAGATCTTAATTTACTATTATGAGTAATATCACAGATCATTAACCAACTACAAAAAAGAAGTAGGTTATACATATGTTCGATTCCTTTATATTATTTTAATCGATTGCTCTTCACTATCTGAACCGTTTATAAAACCTTTTTTTTTATTT
This sequence comes from Calephelis virginiensis, assembly GCA_002245475.1. Taxonomy (NCBI): domain Eukaryota; kingdom Metazoa; phylum Arthropoda; class Insecta; order Lepidoptera; family Riodinidae; genus Calephelis; species Calephelis virginiensis. The sequence continues at coordinate 78,466 of NJDC01012274.1, read as the reverse complement.
TAAGCTGTAAGTGTATTTTAAGCTGGTCTCATTGACAGCAAGTCTAGATCTGATGATGAAATTCCGAGGCAATATAAAAAAAGTATAAGTACTTTATCGCCTCTGTGGTCTAGCGGTCCGGGTGTTGGACTTGACTGCATGAGGTCCCGGGTTCGAATCCCGGGTCGGCCAACAAAAAGAAAATTGGATTTTTTCAATTTTCTAATTAAAAAAAAAATGTTGGTCGGGATTGGAAATGAGCCCGGTTGGCGATAGGCTTGCCACCTATCACATTGTGGGACTTAGTGTTTTCGGCTAGTCGTGGGTGCCTTGGTTGTACTTCCGCCTACCTCTTCGGGGATATGGGCGTGAAGATACTTTTAAGTACTTTCTCGAGGATAGAAATTATACATAGACTAGCTGCCCGCCCCGGCTTCGCATGGTAATAAAATATACATATAAACCTTCTTCTTCAATCACTTAATCTATTTAAAAAACTGCATCAACAATAGCGTCATGTTCTAGTCCGAGGGGTAAGGTAGCCTGGAGGCTTGTACAATTGGCCTAAAACCTCGGAGACAAGACTGCACGCACCTACAATATCTATATATTTTCCAGGCCAAGGTGATATTTTAGCATCAGGAGAGCCGGTTTAGGCAGAGAGTATCAAGTGCCAAATGCCACGCTCTTTGCATACCTGCCTTAATTCCTCCACATTCATTTTGTCAATCAACAGATCATGCCCTTTCTCATTTTAAAACCAACACTTTGTATCAATGACTCTTTCTCGGATCTCACTCTTGCGAATGCGTATCACAGATTTTTCGCAGCGCTTTTATTACGACCGCATTAATCGCCTGGTTGGCGATAGGCTTGCTACCTATCACATTGTGGGACTTAGTGTCTTCGGCTAGTCATGGGTGCCCTGGTTATGCCACTGCCTACCTGTTCGTAGGTCTCGGCGTGAAGATACTTTTAGTTAGTAATAAACATAAATTCTTTTGTTCTGGTTTTAGGTATCCAATTATATTTTTAGATTTTTTACAATTATATTTTTTTGGTTTTGTCGTTAGCATCTGCTTTTAGTAAAGTTTTAGTTGGCATCAAGTTACCCGATTTAGTAAAGTTGTCCTTAAACTATTCAAATTAAAAAAAAGTCCCCGTGTTGGTCCGGGCTCCTTTGTAAAATAGATAATCCTACCAGGCAGCTCGTAAAAGGCGAGCATAGGCTAATCGTCACTAACACCGTGACATCTGATTGGGTGGTAGAGTTTCGCAGCGGCTCGTCCGGATTGGTACCACCGCCTTACCTAATCCTGTCGCCATAACGTCAGTTCTCGATGTGGACGTGTTCCGGTTGGAGGATAAGGCAGCCGGTAAACTTACTTTTGCTCGAGGCCTAACATCCCGGCCTCAGGTTGCCAACGCAACCACCATTACAACCTTTGGTGTCTCTAGGCGACGTGAGTTTCTGACCACCAGGAAATCCGTCTGCTTGTTTGCCTTCCAATATCATTAAAAAAAAACTTTTTGAGATTTGGCGGCAACGAGGTAATATAAACTGATGTTTTCATGAATATATCACTTGTGTATTATACCTAAACATTTGTATAAAATATCACCAAAATCGACTAATTTTACTCAAAATTCGCGAAAAAACTGCGACTATCTTTTCTCTCGATGGCGCCAATTCTTCCGGATTCGCTATATATAAATATATATACATAACTAGCGGCCCGCCCCGGCTTCGCACGGTTATGAAATATACATATAAACCTTCCTCTTCAATCACTGTATCTATAAAAAAAAAATTTCGAAATCCGTTGCGTAGTTTTAAAGATTTAAGCATACAAAGGGACATAAGGACAGAGAAAGCGACTTTGCTTTATACTATGTAGCTACGCAGTGATAGAGATTAAATATTATATCATCACCACTGCGTTCTAGTGCTCCGGAGTTAGAGTTGACTACACAAGGTCCAGGGTTCAAATAGATCGGGAAACTCAAAAACGTGTATTCTTATTGCCAGGGATTACAATTGCTCGGATGGCGATAGTTTGCCTATTGTGACACTGTAGGACTAAATGTCTTCGGTTAGTCGTAGGTTGTAGTTATGCCCACCTCGTTTGCGATACATGCGTGAAGATACTTTCTTTAGTATTATATTTTTTTTAATGTTTCAAAGCACTCGTATCGTTGACTTATTGATATCACACAACAAATGCTGAAATGGTCAGAATTTCATGTTTTAGAAATAGTGAGAAATTTCCAAACCAAAAATTTAATATTCATTAAAATAATGTTTACTGCATCTCCGTTCGTGTATACGACCAAATCCTGATAATCTCAAATCACTTCCATTAAAAAGATTTCGAAGGAAGGTATTTGACTTGTATTATCAAGGCTTTTTCTTGTAGAAAAGAATTTATAGTAAAATAATTGTAATAATTATTGACCAAATATAATTAAAGTTATGGTTGCTGGTGAGTTTGTGTCGCCGTTTCTTCTCCTGTCTGGCTAGGTTTGTAAACGGTGGTAGTAAAAGGCGGATAGGTTAAAGTCCTGGTTGCAGAGGAGTTTGTTTTGCCGTTTCTTCTCCTGACTGGCTAGGTTTGGAAACGGTGGTAGTTTACAGTGGATATGGTTAAATTTAATTATAGTTTTAAAATTTTTGGTAATAAATAATTAAACAAGATATAAACATAAATAGTTGGCTTAAAAATTAAAGACATATTATGTGACGAAATAATTTTTTTTTTTAAATATTAAAATATTTGCACAATAAAATATGGTATAATACGTTGATATACTTAAATATTTTTGTAACATCTCATTAACACACATATTCCGCAAATAAATAATTTTCATTTTCATTTTCACAATGATTTACTTAGATCAGAGGTTCCCAAACTTATTTCATGTAACGCCCACTTTGAAAATCAGTTGTTTTGTAGCGCCCCCCCCCTCGTTTTTTTCTTGTCAATAACCTCAATAACATATTTGTTGCGCCTAGTTTAAAAAAAAACATTTTTTTCAAGATTTATACCGCCCCCCTCTAGGCTTCCAGCGCCCACAAAGGGGCGTTATCGCCCACTTTGGGAAAGGCTGACTTAGATGGTAAAATATAGATGGCAATTTATGTAATTTGCCAGAGATATTCATTATCCAATAAGAGAACTTGTTTGGTAGAAAGCAATCTTGAATAACATTGTGATGAATTGGTAGAAAGCTGCACCATTGTAGACCTTAACCTCGCTCTAGGGTCTCGGTCAATTAGTTTTCATTCAACAAGTCTTAGATTTTCTACTGAGAAACTACAAGGATCCACATATTTCCCTTGCATTTTTTTATACAATACGAGTGTGCGTTTGTTAGGGTTGGGCAATTAAGAACTATTGCTACAATCGAGAAATCAAGTAATAACTAATATTGAAAATCGATTATGAGTTTGTTGCTAATTCTATTTTTAAAATTGAATGACGTTGCTAATTAGTAGTACCAGGGATTTGTAAACATAATATTGTCTTTGGTAGTACCAATCTTCAAAGATTAATATTCTAAAATCTAAGTTTAATGTTTCCAAATGTTAGAAACAGTAAATTTAGACGTATTTTTATTTCATTTGTTCTGGTCACTTTTTGTTGTGGTTTTAGATACAATAACTTTACATTGATACATAAAATCCTACAATTCCCTGACAAACTATACCATATTTATTAATAGAAAAAATGATACACCAGTGCGTTACTGGAACGGGTGGCCAGTTTATTATAAATCTGTTTGTCGATAAGTTATTCAAAACGTGCACTCAGTAAAAGAGATCAGAGGTTGGTGGCCAACCCCAAAACGAGGAGAATAGTCTAATAACATTGAGGGAAAAATTGTACACGCACCTCGCTTCACGAGGACTTGGAGCAAAGTGCACGAAAGAGTAAGGATTGCTTCGTTCCCAATTTATATTCCTTGATTATAATTGTGATGGTAGCCAGCTTCTTTCCTTTCCCTAATAAGGTATGTATTTTTGACTTTCACACTTTCACCGCCAGATCACTTAACCGATTTTAATAAAATCATGGAGAACATTCAACTAGGTTGGTCTCCCATGTTGGTCCGGGCTCCTTTGCAGAATAGACCATCTGCCTTCCTGAGCCAGGCAGCTCGTAAAAGGCGAGCATAGACGTACCGTCTGACTAGGTGGTAGAGTTTCGCAGCGACTGACGCGGATTGGTACCACCGCCTTACCTATTCCTGCCGCCATACACTCATGACGTGTTCCGGTTCGGAGGATAAGGTAGCCGGTAAACTCACTTTTGCTGGAGGTCTAAAATCCCCGCCTCAGGTTGGTAGCGCACCATTACCACCTTTGGTGTCTCGAGGCGGCGGGAATTTCTTACTATCAGGAAATCCGTCTGCTTGTTTGCTTTCCAATGGCATAAAAAAGGACCACAGTCCATTTCAGGATAATGTGGATAGAACAAAATCTAGTTTTAATTCCTTTTGTTCAAGTTAGTTCAAGTAATTCCTACGAGAAAGCGAAATAAATATACCACGCGGGCGAAACCACAGGCAACAGCTAGTCTGTAAAGCTATGTGTTTTGCTATGTGAAATAAATTAATTTAAATTTGAATCGTGCTACTTTGGTCGAAATTCAATGGACAGAAGACTAACAACATTATTATAATAAAACAATCGCCTTTATGAGATCCCAGGTTTGATACCCAGCGCGGGAAAGAAACGTTTTTTTTTATATTTTTAATCAAAACAACGTTGCCTGGGATTGGATATATATGTCCGAATGGCGATAGGCTTGCCACCGATTAAATTATGGGATTTGATATCTTCGGCTATTCGTGAGTGGTCGTTTGTGCCTCTGCCTATCTCTTCGGAGTAATGGCTATGACGATACCTATTTTAAAAGATGTTATGGTACGCATAAGTCGTTATTTGGAGTAGTTTACGATATTGATACAATACTGCTTTAAGACCTCAAATTACATGTTCTGAAAGTAATACTTACTCTAGGCATCGATGTAGAAAGTGTAAAAAGGCGGGATCGTCACTTCGCACTGCGGTGGATAAGCTTCGAGACCCCGGCCTTCGCTTGCGACCTTTTGAGTTTGTGATAGTGCGCGGTGACCCTCTCGAATCTGAACAAACAAACGCGTTATTAAAAATCAAAAGACATGACTCCACAAAAAGAAGGTATATAAAGTAAGAATAATATTATGTGATATTTCGAAACTTGATACAAGACAAATATTATCGATAAAAAAATCATGAAATTTAATAAAATATACCTACAAATGAATGAAACTCTTTCTCTCTTTAGGTTTTGGCCTTCACGTTAGTATTTTGCTATTAGTCAAGTAGAAATTTTATATTAATTTGAATCAATTATAATTAGTCATTAGCACAGACTGGTAAGAGAACTATACGTTCAGAACGCCATCTGGGAAACATTGGCGTTCAACCGTATGCTAGAATTGAACACGACGTCTAACATTTGCATTTCTTTTCTTAATTGCAAGTAAGCTGAAGAAAGTGAGAAGTTATCTATACAGCCAAGTTTTAAAATGAAAAAAGAAGGCAGGTTATTCCACGTCATTAATTTCAATGTGACTTTTATAATAAAAAAAACAATGATTTAATTCACATTTTATTTATTTTCTGTCAAAGACATTTCAATAATGCAATACATAATTGTAAATGTAACGTGATGTCTAGCACAATGCTGGTGCTACCGCGTTGCTCTGCACACTCAGAGCTTTCCATGACCTGAAAATAATATTGAATTAACGAACGCTCTTTGAGAAAAATCAAAATTTAGATATTGGAGGACTCTGTGTCTTCCGATGAGTTTCACCATCGAATATTGCGTCAAAATTAAAAGATTTGTGTGTGCACATCACATTGATGTTTAGCACCTTGTAATTCTGAAGACACTTCTTATCATTCTACTTTCGTAGAACCAGTTATAACGGTATTATTACTTAATGCGTTCCATACCTGGGACTTTACAACAAAAGAGCATAGTTATTGCTTGCGGTCGGTAACGCGTTAGTGGGATCTCTCGTGTCACGACTAACTGAATACCTAAGTCCCACAAATGTAACAGATGGCAAACCTATCGGCAACCGGGCACATGTTCAGTCCCGGGCAACGTTGCTGTTAGCGATGCGAGCTACTCCAAATAGTAAAAATTGAAAATTGTATATTTCGTGGTGTTTCTTTAAATAAATACGTTTGGTGGCGAAAAGACGTTTCTCTATTGCAGTGACCGACTCCTGTGGTTTTCAGTTGGTCACTTCGAGCCGCATCAATGTTTTACACACCAGCAAAAATGGTGAGGACAAGAAAGGCAATGAGGGAAAACGAGCAGCAGCAAGATGAGGATATGTCTTCAGTTCAAAATGTTCCAGAGTTACCACCAAGTGAAGAAAAGCCAATTCCTTTTGAAATTTCTAAAAGGCGAGCAAAGTGAAACCAAATATGAGGGTATTATGGAAAATACGGAACATCCCTCAGCCGCGGCAAAAAATGTACCATTATCGTCTCATCATGGTAAAACCAGGTCAAAGAGATCTACATCTTCATCAGTACTAGCAAGAAAGAAAAAACTAGAACTGGAAGCTGCAGAAGCCAAGGCTAAGATTGAGATCGATTTGATAAACAGACGTTTAGCGGCGAACCTTGCGGACATCGATGACCAAGGTAGTGTGTCGGAGTCAGACCACACTTGTAGGAATGTTATATTGTATGAATAGCCTAAAACAAAGATACTGGATACTAAGATTACAACCTACAGTTAAAGAAATAATAGCCAAATGTATGCTTTGTAAAATACGTAAGGCAGTACCTCGAATGCCAAAAATGGGTGACCTTCCAGCAGCCAGACTGGCATCATCAAAGACCTTTTACCCACGGTGTCGACCTATTTGGGCCAATGGAGGTTGCTACAGGAAGACGACGGGAAAAGCGATATGGAGTTTTGTTTACGTGCCTCACTGTACGGGCGATTCACATAGAGACTGTGAGTTCACTGAGTACCGATTCTTTGATTATGGCTCTTCGTAGAATGGCTTCATGCCGAGGTTGGCCTGCACATCTCTACTCAGACAATGGTACTAACCTGAGGGGATCTAGCGTAGAGCTTAAGAAGTCCATCGAAGAATTAAATCAGTAATCGCTTCAGACCGCTGCTAGTATACGTGGCACCCGCTGGACATTTATACCCCACTGGGGTGGGGCGTGGGAGCGCTTGATACGAAGTGTAAAGGAGACCTTACGGATAGTTTTAAAAGAGAAAGCGCCCAGAGAAGAGGTGCTCAATACGCTTCTAGCTGAAGTAGAAGCCATCGTAAATTGCCGCCCGCTGAGCCACGTGTCAGTCGACTTGCATAGCTCAGAGTCATTGACCCCAAATCATTTCCTGCTAGGTTCCTCATCCAAATTACCACAAATAGGCATCTTTGATGAATCTGACCTGTTCCTTTGTCGTCAATGGAGAATAGCCCAAAGGTTGGCGGATATGTTTTGGAAGAGATGGATCAATGAAGTGCTTCCAGAAATGATCCCTCGACGACGGTGGGCCCAGGATGAGCAGAGTCCGTTGCAAGTGGGCGACTTGGTAGTTATTGCCGACCCTAAAGCTCCTCGGAACGTATGGTCACGAGGAATTATAGAGCAGGTCTTTCCAGGAAAAGACGGCAGAGTGCGAGTGGTACAGGTTCGGACGCAGCTTGGTAGTCTTAAGAGGTCTGTGGCTCGTATCGCTAAAATCCCTTTGGTGAAATGAGTGCTGCATCACCAGCACTATGTTAGCGATGCGAGCTACTCCAAATAGTAATAAAAACATATGTATAATTATTAACGTAGGTAGGAAATAATTTTGTTGTCAATTGTCCGCTAACGTTCCGCCGTGCTGCGACCGGCGATTTTGCTCATTTGAAAATTGTATATTTAGTGGTGTTTCTTTAAATAAATACGTTTGGTGGCGAAAAGACGTTTCTCTATTGCAGTGGCCGACTCCTGTGGTTTTCAGTTGCTTTTATTTTTAAATACACATATTGATATAGTCGAATCTTACCCCAGACCGCTAGATCACAGAGGCGACAGAGTACGAGTGCTAGTTTCAAGTACGAACTATGCACAACAATTAAACAAAACTTATACATACCAACTTATCATTTAAGTATCAACAATTTTATTGAAGCAGTAGTGAACGGGCAGGGCATACGAATGATCAATGTCATGTTTTCTTGTATTGAAGTAGCCGCCTCATCATCTAAAAACATATTAGTCTTTTAACTAAATAATAATAATAAATCTGTTTGCAACATTTGCTAACTCCCACGGGAAGGGGAGAATAGGTATGTGGAATAAAGTTTAGTAGGTAATTTAAAAAATCGATTTTTGTTAATGTCAATACTTAGGTTATACTATCTACAGTAGTAGCTTTTAAATGTAATTACCTGTTTGTTGTGGTTTTCAGGTTTTCAGGTTTTTACCAAACTATTGCACTAGGTTGTAAAGCACAATTTTTATGTGGCGGGTAATAAAATACTTAACAAAACGAGAACATTATGCTTTCGCAGATTTAAAGAGACAAATTAAACTATTTTACATCCGTATCTGTTTTGAGATATAATTTGAAAATAATTTGAAAATTCAACAATTTTCATTTTGACATTTGCGTCAATAAAAATTTAACAAATCTTGACATTTAGATGAACTCTTTGGATTTTTTATTTGTACTTTTTGGTTTACAATGACAGCTTACGTCGCGTGGAAAAATGGCACTGTCACCTATACGGTTGAATTTTTCTTAATTTACATTACATGGCGTGGTCATTAGTCATAAGTCGTCAGCAAGTCATGTCAGGCTCTTGAGTAAAGCGGTGTTCTCATTACTCATATAATGAGATTTGGCTGCAACGAGGAAATACACGATACGCTATTTTCTTCATGATTATTTCATTTTTGCACTTTCACTTAACAAAATTGTACAAAATGCCACCAAAATTGACTAATTTCACTCAATATCAACACGAAATTCAATAATTATGAAAAAACTTCGACCATCTTTTGTCTTGATGGCGCCAAAACCAAAGAGTATATAAATACTACGTAATAAGAGGCGGGACATCCATAGATACATAGCAAACCCTAATTTGTATAAAGTTTACTTGAAAAAGTATAACCCGTATAATTTGAAAGTAAGTCTAAAGGCATTCAGATATAAGGCAACTAATCAGTCATATGATTTGGGCGAATAAAAAACATAGCAAACTTATTTTTTTTATTTTTTTTATATGAAAGTTGTATCAAACTGGCCAAAACACCATGAATGAACCTCAAAGACCTAGTTTTAAAGAGCAAACAATAAAAAACTTTAAAAAACAAAAAAAATCTGATATTCAAAATTTTTGTAAGGTTTTTGTGTTTTAAATTGTAATTTATTTTTATAAAACTGGCGTATTTTCTACCTATCAGATGAGATTAATTTAATACAACAAACACACAATAAATAAAAACATCAAAATACGTGTATATTGGTGAACGTGTGCCGAAATTTTTTTTGTTGATAATCATTTCTCATCATTACAAATTTCGGTTAATCAAGTTTCGAAAAACCACTTTAAACTTTACGTAAAATTAATATGATGACATCGTAAAGTATACAAGTATTTTCTCGATTTCCTTAAGATTCCATTATCAAATGCTGACACCGTAGCTATGGGACCACATCGAAGGTACGCTCTTTTAAATGAAAAAAAAAATTAAAATCGGTTTGCACAATTTGAAAAAGAAATCTACTAACATAAAATGTACTATAAAAAAATAACGGCGTTGAACATAAGTATAAGTAAGTTTTTTCAAGTCGGTCAACATTCTCTTATTATTGTGAATTTTGGGTGTTCCTGGTTCCTCACGTTTGAGCTTGCGAACCCAGTGTTACTTTTCCTTTAACCCATTTTACATAAAAAAACAAACAAGAGAAGAAAAGAAAGATTTTTCTGATAGTAATACAAAAATTACATTTAGACACAAAAGATGTTTTCCTTGCGTTGCCAACCTGAATCTAAAATGTTGTCTTTCGAAAATTTACGTAAAATACAAAATAATGTACCGAAAAACAGTCTTCTTCTCGTAGCTTGCAGCAAGAGGTCCGGTGGCGGCGGCCCCAGCAATTCCATGATGCAGGCCAGCTGCTCCGCCTCATTCTCTCCAGGGAACAGCGGGTAGCCCGTGTGTAGCTCAGCTAATATACAGCCTAAAAAATATTCCAAGGATTAATAATATCCGTATTTTAAAAGTTAGTTTATATAAACTGCAAATACCGACTTCAATATTATGTCATATTATTAAACAACAATAATAAACTAGTGGTCGCCTATTGGCCGATATTCGACCATAATAAATTTTAATACCTTTTTTATAAGAACGCCATCTTCATTTATCAAGACCAACTATTTTGTTTCCAAACTTTATGAATATAGTTTGAGCGCCATCTGTGATCTTCTATCGTTATCATCAATATATTTGTTTGTGTTTGTCAAATGCACGGTAATAATATTATGTGTGATGTTTTATTTTTTTATTTAATTACTTTTTAAAAATATTAGCATTCTGCACTTTTCCTAAACATAAACTAAAAGTGTGCCATATGTCATACTTCTCCGTCCGCGCAATTTCCGTAGAAAAGGGGTCCAACATTTTTTGCTTCTCGTATTAATATTATGATAGAAGAAGAAGAAGAAGAAGAATATATATCATATTATAATGATGATATAATGATTTACAAGACCACAGAATCAGAATCAGAAAAAACTTTATTGACATAGACCATATCAGTGGCACTTGTGCGCGTCGACATTTTTATAAACTACCACCAGATTGGATTCTCGGTATTTCTTGTAGAATAGACCATCTGCCTTCCTTGCCAAGCAGCTCGTTAAAGGCGAGCATAGGCTAACCGTCGCTAACACCGTGACATCTGACTAGGTGTTAGAGTTTAGCAGCGACTCGCCAGGATTGGTACCATCGCCTTAACTATTCATGACGTGTTCCGGTTCGGAGGGTAAGGTAGCCGGTAAACTTTCTTTTGCTTGAGGCCTAACATCCTGGCCTCATGTTGGCAACGCACCATTACCACCTTTGGTGTCTCTAGGCGGCGTGAATTTCTTACCATCAGGAGGTTCGTCTGCTTGTTTGCCTTCCAATATCATAAATAAAAATAAATAGTAAAAATTAAGAACCGTCAAAATCAGATTGTCCAGTAAAAAATGTAAAGTGACATCTAAAAAAATAAGAGTCAAAATATAATAAATTCCTGTGCAGAATATATACCAACTGCCTCTCTGTCTAGCAGCTCGTAAGAAGCGAGCATTGGGTCTTCACCAACAAGACCACTGGTAGTAGTGCTGGGCAGGAACCAGCCCGTGTAGGTATCCACTGCCTTACTTATTCCGAGCGCCATTGTCCGGTTCGGAGGATAGTAGCTGGTAGATATTAGTTATCACAACCACACACATATGCTGGGTTAGTTAAAAAAAATCTACAAACGGAAAGCGGACATTCCGTTCATGTTAACATTGTCGTTTTCAAAAGTCATAAAAATGTATTATTCTCTCTGGATCTTGACCACTATGTGATTTTGATGAAGTAAACATAAAAAATGGTGCTTTAATAAATGTGTAATTTCAAAAAAACAGAGACAAAAACATGTAGTTTTCGCATGTATGTGATCATAATTACTTGAACATGCAATGATTTTTTTTTATTGAAATTGTGAAAACACAATTGTGTTATGAAAATATAAAGAAACGTGGACCGAATATCTACTTTTCGTTCGTAGCATTTTTTTAGTTTCACCCGGTATATGTGTGTGGCTGTGATACCTAATGTCTACCAACTACTGTCCTCCGGACCAGACAATGATGCTGTCATAATGGTGGTCGGAATAATTAATACCTATAACCATTAATGGTGTCTGAACGATACGGTTATCTTTTACATATAAATATCAGGCTATGGATCAGGGATGTGTAGTATCTTACATATCAGGCGATTGATATGCTTGTTCACCGTTCTGCCATTTACTAAATCTTTTCCTTAATGAGCATTCGGTTGAAAATCAAATTCTAGTAGATACCTATATGAATCTTCAGACACAAATAATTTAAAGCTGTTACCACTAATGACGTGGATGGAATCGTCAGCACGTACGTCTGAATAAATAACATGCAAACCCCAGTTTAACGGGATCCCTAAACGATCTTAACCCATATCACGTTTGCCTAATGTTCTTGATAAAAAAAGTAATAACTACAATACAAAAAATGCATTAAAAATTTTTAAGAACACTAAACTGAGATAATTATAATGTAAAAGCTGTACGGGATTTTTCAAAAAAAAAACATGTTCATAAACAAAATGGTTCAACACATACCCCCTTACCAATAAAACATACGCGCCCATTGATCTGGTGTCTAACTTCATTTTTTGTTAGCAAAAGTGAAGTTAGAAACCAGATCTACAGGCGCGTAAGTTTTATTAGTAAAGGGGCTAGTATTTAGTTCGTTGTTTTCAACAAGTATCTAGACTTCAAAAGAGTATGTCTACAAAGACAGATACACTTTCCAACGCTTCCTACCTAAATAGTCATCATAGAGTGGTAGGTTAGGTGGTAAAGTTTCTCAGCGACTCACCCGGATTGATACCACCGCCTTACCTAATCCTGCCGTAATAACGTCATAACGTGTTCTGGTTTGGAGGGAAAGGTAGCCGGTAAACTTATTTTTGTTATAAGGCCTAACATCCTGGCCTCAGGTTGGCAACGCATGGTGCGCAGGTTGGCAACGCACCATTACCACCTTTGGTGTCTCTAGGCGGCGTGAATTTCTTACAATCAGGGAATCCGTCTGCTTGTTTGCCTTCCAATATCATAAAAAATGAAATAAAAAATAAAATGTTATAGGCAGAATCGTGGCCTTAAAAACAATCAGGTTTTGTCTTCCGCGGAGATACGCTTCCTAAGGTGCGTATTACGGAAAAATCCGGCCGACCCAAACATTGCATAATAGATGTCATAAACCGCTGATACGTAGTCTGTGAATCCAACATTCATTGCATAAATGCGTAAGATGGTCAGGGCTGTCACCAAGTTAATAAGTATTTTTAAAGTGAAAACTTCTTTAGCGGCGTTGCGCATTTTTTGGAATGGATAAAAAATCTAAACTCGCGTGACTTGATCGACAATTCGTAAGACGGCGCAGGGCGCTTGCGCGAATGTTCGTGTTGTCATGTTTGTGTACGATAGCGCAATAAATGAATATTATATTCTACCAAATAAATGATAGTACTTTCATACTGATAATTAAAGCAATTGGTGCAAAATTATTCCCTAACCATTCCAAAATATATTAAATGCACAACGTTAATAATCAAGTTTTCACTTCTGCCGGCACTCCCGGAGTGCAACCCGGTTTTTTAACGTCGATATCCCAGAAGAGGAAGACTGACACTAATAGGTGTTGGTAAAACCAGAACATTAATTTGGACGTAGGTATTATAATATTTGAGGGATGTGACGACTTTATTTTTTTATATGTGAATAAGACAGCCTCTCCTGATGGTAAGAGATAGCCGTGGTCTATAGAAACCATGGATGTTACAGGTGCGTTGCTGTCTTGTGGCCGGGATGTTGGGCCTATTGAGTAAGTCTACTGGCTGCCATACCCTCCGGACCGGAACATGACAGAGTCATTCTGGCGGCAGGAATAGGTAAAGCGATGGATCTCCTGATTCCTGGGCAAGTTGCTGCACAGCACTCTGCCCCCAGTTATTTTGTTAGTTATTACCTATATTTTACACAATGCTAGCCTCGCGCATTGCTCGCGAGCTGCCTGGCAGAGAAGTAGATAGTCTCAGAAAGTGTTTTTTTTTATAAAATCCTTAAATTTTTCAAAAAAATCCTTACATTTACACCAATTTTAAAGTTTGTACCGCGCCCGTAACGGTATTAATATGGTTAATACTTCTAAATTGAAGAAAACAATAATCCGGTTTGGTTCAAAAGTAATGAAAAATTTCGCCCCAGATTAAACCCCCTACTCTACCTACTACTACCCACATAAACGGTAAGGTAAGGAATTAAAAGTATCGCCACAGGATTTCAATCATCAGTAGCTCAAATGGTAAGGTGAATTCGTCGGCTTGAGACGGAAAGGAACAGGTTCAAATCTTGTCCCGGAAAAAATCTTTCCTTAAATATGTAGATTTTTTTTAGTACTAAGGACCAAGTCTGACTAACAGAACTAATCAAACGTAGTTTTCATTAAATTATTCCGCAAGTGGCAGGTGGGGTTGTCACATCCCTAACGTTACTACATATTCATGTGATTGGCAGCCCTAATAACATATATTATGTATCGGCATTTGCGGATCGCGCACGACCAATGTCGCCTTTCTCTCAGCTTTCTACAAACTTGTATATTACATAATCGACGACGGGTCAAACCAAATTATTCTATATATGTATAATAAACGACCATTTAAAAACAAACGTTTGTAAATCTTTACATAATTTGATATTTAAAGATACACATGTTGCTAAATTATTATATAATATGCTAAAATTAATAATATGTAATAAGGCTGTTGTCTAATTAATTATGGTTGTTTATAGGCGTTCCAAACTATGTTGTAAATAAAAATCAAATTTACTACCAGATCGAAAAGCGCCAGTCATAGAAAATATTTCACGAAAGAATAACTACGAGCATGTTATAAAGTACTAGCTGTCCCAGCGAACTTCGTTCCACCCGTTCAGTTTGTGAGGGAAAAATAAAGTTTTGTTTTTTCCATTTTCCCTGCAATTTCCCATTTTCCCGGTTTTCTCTTCATAAAAACCTTCTTCTGATAATACCTAATACAACAAAAAAAGAATTATCCAAATCGGTTCAGTCGCTCGGAAGTTATGCACTTACCAACACATTTAGCAATTCATTTTTTTATTATAAAAAGATGTGATAAAAGTTTATTTTCAAATACTTTAAATAAATTCAAGTCAACTGTTTATCCACAATAGGCAACAATAAATAATAATATGAGATAAATAAATATCCTAGAACGAGTCACACAAATTGAACCTAACCCCAAAATAAGCAAATTAGATGCTTGTGTTATGGGTGTTAGTCAACGATTCTAATACATAGAAATACCTAAATAGATACCAGAATAAATTTAATAAACACCCAGACCCGGAAATGCAGACATCTAAATGTTCATCACATAAATGCCTGCCCCCGTCGGGAATCGAAACCGAGCCTCGCAGTTGGTCGATGTAGTTAGGCGTGTACGCTAACCACTCGAGCAACGAGAAGATATCCGCATAATTTACGAATACAGCTACATCTTAAGTAACTTAAGGCTTTAAAGCATTTTAGATATGTTAATTTTTAATTTAGTTACTATAACTATACTATGTATTTAATTTCTGAATTTTAAACATAAGTCATACTAATAATTTGGTACAGATAACATAAGTCACCGAAATCTGGAACTAGAGTGTTTATATAAAATTACTGTTTGACATACTTATAGAACACATATTTACACTTAATGATTATTGACACTTATCTGAATAAAAAATATTTTTTCTATTTTTAAATCGTTTTTTTTATCGTTCCTGATAAGTTCGAATTTTTGACTTAAGTGCTTTAGTCTGCCGGCTCTAGAATTGGATATTCGAAAATATTTTCTTTCTGAAATTTCCTGTCACCATTTCAATGAATATTTTGAAGATAGTTAAAAAAACCGCAACAAAATAATTAATTACGTATGCGTTTGTGATGTTGGTCAGTATAAGGCGAGCATATTTACATAAATGATCTGCCTGATGCTATTAACCATGATTCTGTCTTATTTGCCGATGATATTACCCTTCTTATCACGTGTAAGAATAGAAGGGATTTAGTGAAAGAAGCGACTGTAACTTTAATTAAAATGGCAGAATGATTACATGAGCATAATCTTAAAATAAATCTCACAAAAACGAAATTAGTCGAATTTCAAGCACACTATAGAGAAACTAAAAGATTACACATATTTTTAAATAATACTTCTATAGACAATGTAGATTTCACCAACTTCTTAGAGATTAAAATTGATAAATATTGGAATTGGAAATCACATATTGGCTCTCTATGCAATGAAATTTATAGGTTTATATATGATTGACAATTATTAACCAAATATAATAAAAGTTATGGTTGCCGAGGAGTTCGTTTCGTCGCTTCTTTTCCTGTCTGGCTAGGTTTGGAAACGGTGGTAGTTTTAGAATAGACAGGGTTAATTTAAATTATAGTTCTAAAATGATTGGTAATAAATAATTAAACCAGTTATAAATATAAATAATTAAAGTAATAGTGTATGTAATTAAATATTTTTTTATATAAAATATTTGCACACCAAAATATGGTAGAATATGTTGATATAATTAAATATTTTTGTAACATCTCATTTACACACATATTCCGCAAATAAATAATTTTCTTTCTATCTTTCTTTCTTTGGAGTTATGTGTTACACGATTATCCAATGAGACTACGATGCTACTGTATCTTCTAGCATCAGAAAATATATACAGATCTAGTTTAGGTGAACCAAATGAATACAAACTCGATGGGTTTCCCAGCACTCATTCCAGGGTTACACACACAGAGCGAGAGAGAGTAACTCTCGAAAAAACCTGTATGTTAAGAAAAAATCCGCATTGCAACAGACAGACAAACACAGATACGTCAAACCTATGACACCCCTCTTTTTCCGCCGGGTGTTAAAAATTGAATTATTTAGCAAAAAACATTTTATGGTGTAAAAGCGTTGCTGGGTTTCAATTGTTGTAAACATTTTATTTTTCCACGTGGTGGTCTGGGTCTGGGTCCACTAAGTAGATTCAACCTCTCTGCCAAAGAGAGGACTGTAAGAGGCGAGTGCAGGTTAAAACATAGGTCATTCATTTTCAAGACTACTGGTGCCATAGTGCTGTGCAGCAACTTACTCGGGTAGGAATCCATCGCCACCAATTCCTACCACCATAACAACTCTATCATGTTCCGGTCTATTGACCGCAGAAGAGCAACATATAGTACTAGATAAATTAAAAAAAAGGACGAGGTGAAATAAATGGTTGTCAACTTGGGTTCAGTTCTATTATATAAAAGGAGGCAAGCATTCAAATGAATCTGGTAATAAGTCATGTAAACGTCACCCACGTAATACAAGACGTATCACAGACGCGATGCCGTCCTTTTAGTAATAAATACCTTCTTTTCTTCAAGGTTCGTAAGTCGTGTCTTTTTGGGGAAACTGCCGCTATTAACGGGTTCTACCAAAGTGTTAAACGAGGTAAGATTTATCTATGGATTTGCGCAGTAGAGGATCGCCAGACATCGGGGTGTTGGGAGTGATATTTGAATTTGTGACAAGATCTTCTCCGTGTGTGGCCGCGATTCCGATCCGGTGGTAGTTTATTAAAATGTCGACGCGCACAAGTACTTTGTATGGTTCATGCGAGTAAAGTTTTTTCTGATTTTAAAAACCAATAATTTCTCTAAATAGTAGTGGTGCAAAACACGGTGTACTAATACTAAAGGACCAAGCCGATCGGTAAGTGTTCGATTCGATAATCTCCGATACAAAACGCTTAACGTCAATTATTTTTAAAGCAGCGTTTAAAATAGACGTAGCAAAAGCCCAGAATTATCCCTATTATTATATTATTATTATTTTAGCTCGTGTTGGTCCGGGCTCGTTTGCAGAATAGACTATCTGCCTTCTTGCCAGGCAGCTCATAAAAGGCGAGCATAGGCTTACCGTCACTAGCACCGTTACATCTGACTAGGTCGTAGAGTTTCGCAGCGACCCGCTCGAATTGGTACCACCGCCTTACTTTTACTCGAGGCCTAATATCCCAGTCTCAGGTTGGCAACACACCATTACCACCTTTGGTGTGTGTCTCTAGGCGGCGGGAATTTCTCACCATTAGGAAATATTTCTATTTGTTTGCCTTCCAATATCATAAAAATAAAAAAAATATAAAAATCTTACCCATACTCCACATGTCGATAGCTGAACCGTAAGGTAGACCAAGGATGACCTCAGGGCTGCGGTAGAAGCGCGACTGAATGTACGTGTAGACCCGGGCATGCGTGTAGCACGAGCTGCCGAAGTCGATCACTTTTATCGACGAGCTGCCTCGCGCTTTCAGGAGAATATTTTCCTGTGTAAATGAAACAAAGCATTTTATTAGGCTGCTATTCTAATTTCTACTGCTTAAATCAAAACTTCTTTTAGCAGACCGACATATGAAAGGAGTTCATGACAGCTCTCCGAAATAAAAACCATTTATTCGGACTATGACACTGAGTTCAAAACCAAAGGTTTTTTTGTGGAAAATTTTTTGATGTATTTTAACTTAAAATATTTTTTTATCGTTTTTACAAATACATGACACCAAAAAACTACCGAAGCCCAGTTAAAAAAAAATAAAAAAGTAAGTAAAATATAAAAGTATAAAGTAGTCCAGGTAAATTCTAAGAAATATTAAAAAACAGCGTTAAATTCCGCCAATTACTCATTCAGTTTAAGCAAAAATAAAGTCTGTCTCGTAAGTCAAACAATTTAAAGTTAAAAATACACCAAACATTTCCCACGAAAAATTCTTTCGGTTTTGAACTCAGTATCATGATCCGAGTCCATGTTTTTTTTCGGTGAGCCGTCACTAACACCCATTATAAAAGGTCATCCTGTAAGTTAGCTTTATTCTTTGCCAAACTTAATTATAGCTAACCGTTAAACTTTTTCGTATGCTTACCATTTGCCCTGAAAACCGGAGCAACAACCACAAAAACCAAAACCAAAAAAAGCAAGTAGTAAGAAACAAGTAATTGTTTGGCAGCCAATAAGAAACTTGCATTAGACTTTTCCCGTGATAATCCAGGTTATTGGTCATCTTCAGAATAACCATCTGCCTCTGTGCTTGACAGCTCGTAACTTACTCATAACTTGGAATTAATTATCATTACTAATATCAAAGACAATATAATATATTCTACTCTCTGCTAATATCAAACAGATAAGTCACTGATTTTTGACTATAATAATCACCAATACCTTATCAAAACGTTAACAAACCATCTGATGATTTCAGAGAAAGTATCCACGAGATTCTAGAGAGTTTTCTAACTCTTAGTAACAGTCATATTATAGAACAGAGTTCGCGAATATCTGATAAAAAGGAGGCAACACTGCACGGGTTTTAGATCACAGTACACTTACTCTGTAATTTTCGTAGTCACAGATATTGCAGCGCAAAGGTGAGAATAACAGCACAGTATGATGCTACATGACTCCTTAAGCCGTAGTAATGGTGCAAAAATCCCACAAACCTATCTGAGTCTGTGCTGCACTTCACCTATTTACACCAAAGATGTTGATGCTGTTTGATATGATGCTACGTCACATAGTACTTAACAGGCTTAGTCAGCTACATGAGATGTTTTTTGAGTCCAGCATTCGCAAATACTGGAGTAAAGAACTCGTGAACTGTCGAGAGTGATGCTGGAAAAGGCAGTACTCACGGGTTTCAGGTCGCAGTGTATGATGTTTTCTGATTCTAGTAGTCGCAGGCATCGAAGTAGAGAGCTCGCGAACCGTCTGATGAGGCTGAGACTGAAGCCTTGGTAATTGTTCTTCTTGATAAGTTCATACAAATTTATACTGTAAAAAGGAATAAGACAAGTGGTTAGTAACATTTTTCATGGAAAACGTAGAAAGTCGTCAAGTATATAGATAGAAGATACTAAACCCCCACAATGTGTGAAGTGGAAAACCTATTGCCAACCGGCATTCATCCAATCCGGAGCAACGTTGTTTTTATTAGAAAAAAAATGAATCTTCACGCCCATATCCCCCAAAGCTGTAGGCAGAGGCACAACCAGGGCACCGGCAACTAGCCACAGTCTCACAAAATGAAAGGTTTTAAAAACTACATTTTTTGTTGCCCAAGCCAGGAATTGATCGTCGGGCCTCATGAAGTTTAAAACAACAGCGTTTTTATACTTTAGGAAACCAGTCAAGTAAGCCATCGACCACAAAGCAAGCACTAATTAATGTCATTATATCAATCTAAAGCTGGGATGTTATGCATTTTGCGTGAATTTATCGGCTAACCGCTACTCTCTACTCCGGAACGATCGAGCCAAGCACTGCGCAATGGCGACAGGAATATGTGAGAAGGTTACCAAACTGGACGAGTCGTTGATTTTTTTTTTATCAAGTTCTGGTCACGGTATCAGTGCAAAACCTATGTCAACCACTGCCTCTTACGAGCTGCTTTCTAGGAAAGCGCAGTTCAAAAAATCTACATGTTTTACACTACAAAGAAATATATTATAATATGTCTTGTGTGTAATGTATATACAACGCATATACAACATACCTCATTAACTCAAAACTGATGCAGAGATGGTTTCTGAAGTAGAAATAATCCAGCATATGGATGACATTGTGTGTTTGTTCCTTGTCCTTGAGCCGCAGGTGGTCCAGCACCCGCACTTCGATGAGGGCCTGGTGGTGAAACCGCTTCTTGTTCCTGATGATCTTGATCGCTACTTGGTTCCCTGTTCTGTGGTCCAACGCCCTGATCACCTGGCCGAATGAACCCTTGCCGATGACCTCGAGGATTTCGTACCGGTACGCTATGTGGTCATGGATTTGCTGGAATGTTAATTCAAATTATCACTACTTCATATTTTTAAGCTGATTTTTAATAATTGAACAGGAATGTATATTTTATATGTGTTATCTCGTACTTTTTAACCAGTTTTGATTATTGTTTTTCGTTTTAATAATGTGCTCTCAGGTTGTTGTTATTAAATTTCATGAAGATATGACTGTAGATTTTTTATGTAAGAGATCAGAATCCTTATGCATACCTTCTTGTGGTATTAGATACTGTGGCCTGTAGACGTTATAGGCATAGACGCCATGTTACAGGTGTGTTGCTGTTCTCAGGTCGGGATGTTAACTCTCCTGTGCAAGTCTGCCGGCTACTCTGCTCTCCGGACCAGAACACTACAAAGTCACTAAGGCGGCAGAAGTAGGCAAACTAGGCAAGTTGCTGCACATCACTCTATCACCTCGCCTATAACGAGCTGCTTTGCAGAGAGACAGATGGTCTATTCTACTAATCGGACCGAGACCACCACATTCGGGCTTTTGAGCCATATATATTACAATACTATACAATAACTCTTTATTGCGCACCAAATACAGAGAAATTACAAATACGTCAAATAAAACTTAAATTATAAGATACACAAAGGCGGCCTTATCGCCAAGTCAGCGATCTCTTCCAGGCAACCCTTAAGTATGGAACAAGATTTAGCAGAATACTGTCTAATGTTGCTCTTAAAAATAATGAAATGCATCTACTTATATACAAAATCAATCATCCTAAAAGCAGAAGCTTGTTTTAACTATAGGTATTAGAATTTAGAACGAGCAATAAAAGTATTAATCACAGTGAACGTAGAAAATGAAGGTTTAACATACTTTCTTAACTTAATGCATATTTTTCTTTACTTAAGACGAGATTATTTTTAGTAGAAGTATCAACATTACTTTGGCCAGATGTAGGATTTTTTCCAATTGTACTGCATTCACAATGTTTTATTACTAGCTGCTAGCGATTTCTCAAGCGTTTGAAACTTTTTTCACTCTTACAGGAACTACTTGATTGCGAGAAATGACGTGGTATGTTACGGCTTGTACTTCTTAGTAATAGAAAATCCATTTGTTTGTTTGTCTTACAAATACGGGATAGCAAACAATTCACAATCAAACAATTTGAGAGCAACAAAGCGACACCGATTACAAAAACCTATATATCTATATCATTAATGATTTCGTATAAGTACGGAAAAATATGTATTTACTCAAGATTACTATCTTCAGATCTAAACTTCGTAGCAAAAGGGTCACATCGGAAGTACTGCTCTTTCAAACACAAAAAAAATTGAATTCGTTTCGTTAGAAACGGCGGAAATTCAAATTTAATACTACCTACCTATACCTACGTATATAAATCTTTAAAAATGTAGACGAGTCGATCTCGTGCCTTTTTTATGTTGCTTATTAATAATAAGTTGTAGTCACCTGTGTGGTCTAGCGTTCCGACGTCGGACTTGACTTCTTGAGGTCCAGTGTTCGATTCCCGGGTCGAGCAACAAAAAAAAATAGAAAATGTATATTTTCCATTTTCTAATAAAAATAAAGTTGCCGTGATTGAATATGTGCCCGTATGGCGGTAGGCTTGCCAACTATTACATTGTGGGAATTAGTGTCTTCGTCAAGTCGTGGGTGCCATGGTTGTGGCTCTGTCTACTCCTTCGAGGATATGGGCGTGAAGATACTTTAAGTTGTCGATCTGATACTAGTTGCAGACCTTGTTGTTCTACTAAAAGGCGACTATATCCTACCTACGCTAAACTTTTTTTTTTTCTATTAACAATTCGAAGAAAATTGACACCTCACCTTATTGTAACTGCCGCTTTCGTCGTCGAATCCGCAGTTGTTGGGTAGGTTAGCCCGAGCCTGCACCTTGTTGGCCTCCAGACCCAGGTACCAGACCTCGGGGTACTTCCGGACCTCATTCCTTTCCCATTCTGTTAGTCTGTCGCAGTACAGCTTTAATGCTTCTGTAATTAGAAATATTTTGAGTGAATAAACAGTAGAATAAAATGAATTTTCAAAATAAGTAATACAAACCTCTAGGCAACCAGGACACTCACGACTAGTCGAAAACACTTAACCTCTTACCAATAAAACTTACTCGTCTGTTGATCTGGTGTGTAAATTATTTTTTTTTACAGAAAAAGTGAAGTTACACACCAGATCAGCAGGTGCGTAAGTTTTATTAGTAAGGGTGTAAGTCCCACAACATTATAGGTGGCAAACCTATCGCTTACCGAACACTTCGATTTCGGGTAACGTTGTTTTTATAAGAAAATTTAAAAACTTCTTTTATTTATTGCCCGACCCGGAAATCGAAGCCACCCTGGGCACATTATTGTTCATGAAGTCCAAGTGCCATGACGATTCATAATTCTTTTTCTTTCGTACATTTATTAAAAATTTATTATTTTATGAGGTTTTATAAACCATTGTCTATACTTATAAAATAACATGACCTGACTGTCTGATTCATCATCGCCGAGCAAAAACTGTTAAATTTACAGCCATGCAATTTGGTGAGTAGGGTCGTTTTGGGTAGACACCCACTAAGGACGACTTTTTGAAAATTCTTCCCCTAAGGGGGTGAAATAGGAATTGAAAGATTGAATGGAAGACCGTCATTTTTTGAATTTGGAAACATGAAACTTCATTTTTGGGCCACTTATTAAAGATGAGTAGATACGTATTTAAGCGTTTTTGGAAATTCTAACCGTAAGGAGGTGAAATAGAGGTTGAAAATTTGCACGAAAGCCCTGACACAAAAATTCTTTAATTAAAACAGCATTTTAAATAAATCAGTAAATATATTAACTGCCACGCGAGCAAAGCCGCTGGTAACAGTTAGTGTTTATATATGCCAACCTCGTGTGACATAAACTACAACACTACACTTACGCTTATTACTAATTTCTTACTTAATTAAATCGGCTCCTTTGGCGAATAGACCATCTGTCTTCCTGCCAGGCAGCTCGTAAAAGGCGAGCATAGGCTTACCGTCACAAACACCGTGACATCTGACTAGGTGGTAGAGTTTTGCAGCGACTCACCCGGATTGGTACCACGCCTTATCTATTCCTGCCGCCATAACGTCATGACGTGTTCCGGTTCGGAGGATAAGGTAGCCGGTAAACTTGCTTTTGCTCGAGGCCTACCATCCCGGCCTCAGGTTGGCAACGCACCATTACCACCTTGTGTTTCTCTAGGCGGCGTGAATTTCTTTCCATCAGGAAATCCGTCTGCTTGTTTGCCTTCCAATATTTAAAAAAATAGTATTTATACATACAGAGAAATGTTGAAATATAATTATTTCGCATAACTCTACAGGTTTTCGCAATGAGAAATCGTTGAATTTTAATACATCACTACAAAAACCGGGCCAAGCGTCAAAAATTAAAATTTAAATAAATGCTGGATGAATATAGCCCGGGGGAGTCCGCGTGAAGGCTTCTACGTTACTTAGGAGCGTAATAGGGTCAAGGACGGGTCGGATGCTGTAGGGCTGGCAGCCATGGTAACGGTGGAGCCCGAAATCGCAGTATATGTAATTGCATATAACGTATACCAAGGATTTTTTTAAGATATAACTAGCGGCCTGTTGCGACTTCGCTTGGGTTAATATTTTGTAATGATAAAGCCTATATTTTAACATGTTGATCTGGGTCCTCTTTGCAGCACAGACCAGCTGCCTCTCTCCCAGGCAGCTCGTAAAAGGCCAACATGGATTAATTAAGTCATTTGCGGCATGACCACTCGTGGTAAAGTGCTCTACAGCACTAGCCGGGGTAAGAATCCACTGCCCTGTCTATTGCTGCCGCCATAATTATAGTCTATGTTCCGGTCCGGAAAACAGGCCACCGATTGCAAAACAAGCTGAAGGCCTTGACCTCAGAATAATGACGCACCTGTTTTACCATTAGGATAGCATTGTGATTATTTACCATCTTACTAAAAAATATTAGGGATACGTAGGAATCCCAGAAAAACCGCAGATAAAATTCAATTTTTGTCTATTTAAACAAAGATTAGACGACGATTGAAATCTTAGTGTGTTTTTTGCGATTTACTTACTGCGATTAAGTCATTTATTTTTATACAAGAAATCGCAGAGTGGTTCAGAAGTAGAACTTTGAACTTCCAAAAATTTGGAAACAAAATGTACAGACAGACGGACAAAAGGATATGTTAAAAAGTGCTCACGAGGTAACTTTCTCGTATTGCCTT
Organism: Calephelis virginiensis; assembly: GCA_002245475.1. Lineage (NCBI taxonomy): Eukaryota > Metazoa > Arthropoda > Insecta > Lepidoptera > Riodinidae > Calephelis > Calephelis virginiensis. The sequence continues at coordinate 53,463 of NJDC01012274.1, read as the reverse complement.
AATAGGTACAAGTACAAGTGTAAATAAAATAAAAATATAAAAAAGTTTTTATAAAACTTAAAGTAGGTCATTTATATTCTTGTGATAAGGGTGTTGTCAACGGTACAAATACATAAATAAAATACTAGTAGTATTAGTAATAGGTACCAGTAATTTAATAAACACCCAGACAATAATATATAGATAAAAAAAATACATTTACGTGTTCATCGCATAAATATCTGTCCCCGTCGAGAACGAATCGAAGGTTGGTTGGTGTAGTAAAGCGTGTACGTGTGACCAATAGTCATTTTTATAACAAAGCCAGAAAGAGAGAGAAAGAGACAAATAGAAAAAAGTCGTAAAGAGACCCTTTTGTACATAGAATCTATTTATAAAAAAGGAATTACCAGGGAATTCTGAAAAAATCTTTCCCACAATAGCGAAGATCTTTATTTGCGGCACCTGTTCTCATAAAGGTCATCTATATTAAACTTTATTTGTTCGTTCGTTCAATGATTTTTCCCCAATTCAATTTGTGCGCATACAAAGGCGATTAGACTACTTAAAAAGAAATAACTTTTTGTAAGGGCCTTTGGGATAAGTCCGAATGTATTTTAAAAATAGAAGATACACAACAATCAAAATAAAAGTATAAAGTGTAAAAGTGTATAGCTAAAGCGCATAATTTAAATATTAGTACTGTACATACGTTGGTTACCGTTGCTACCGTAGTAGCAACAAGGTTTTAATTTTCATTGACTTCTGTTTTCATGGTTCCGTAGCCAAAGGCCAACAATTGTACCATAAAGATTCGTCATGTCTGTGTGTCTATCCGCCCGTATGTTAGAGCCACTTTTTTCCGAAGCTATAAGAACTATGCTGTTGAAACTTGGTAAGTAGCTGTATTCTGTACACCGCATTAAGATTTTCACACATAAATAGAAAAAAACTGATTGTGGGGGCTTTCCGAATGTAGAACTAACACTCAAAAAAAATTATTAAATCCATAAATGTGGGATCGCCTCTAGCGGTCCAAGTGCTGGACTTGACTTCATGAGGTCCCGGGTTCGATCCCAGCAACAAAAAAAGTGGGATTTTTCCAATTTTCTAATATAAAAAAATGTTATCGGGATGTTGCTTTATGTGCCCGGTTAGCGATAGGCTTGCCACTTAATACATTGTGGGACTTAGTGTCTTCGGCTAGTCATGGGTGCCAAGCTTGATAATAATGCCGCAGAGTGCTGAAAGTATATGCTATGTATATTTATTCCGTTTGTGCTTGGCACCGAATTCATACGGACAGATAGATAGCATATAAATATAATATTGTATAAAGAATCATAGGTAATAGGTTTAGGCGATTATTGTTATTGTGAATATTTTTTTTTTTTGTAATAAATTGGTTGTAGTTTACTTGTAGAATACAAAATACACTAAGTAAGGTTTAAGTGTAGGTTAAGTATTAATACCTTATGATTAATATGTACATACATTACTTTTGTGTATAGTCAAAGTGCAGTGTATTTTTCGCTTTTTAGTAAAGTTTTCTATCATTGTGCTTAATTTTTTTTTAGTTTACCGTTTGAAGTCGGTTTTTTTTGTCAAAAATTATTTTATTGAAGTTATACTTCTTTTGGCGCGTTAGGAAAAAATGATATAGATAACATTTTAGTTTTTAAAAAGATTTTTATCTTATTACGCCGAAGAAGTATAACTTCTAACGCGTGTACATAAGTACACACAAACTTTTTTACGAGTTTAAGTAATGAGTAGCAAGAATATCGTGAACATATTTTGTCTTTGACACGCAATAACTAAATAAATGATTCTGACGAACACCATGCTCATCAGCTTAGTTTGATTCGTGACCGACTACCAAATATGTTGCTTATGATTTTAAGTTGTGCAGTTACAGTTCGCAAGTTACAGGGAACTACACTAGAAAGAGCTGTTATTGATCTAGCCAAGAAATTTTGATAAAGAACAGATGTATGAGTCGTGTAAAAACTTTTGAAGAAATAGCGTTATCTGACTTAGATTCAAACTAATTATTGAGTAGGCCTCACGACGAAAGAGCATTGCTAGAGATGACTTGGTTACGCAATTTAAATTTGAAGTTAATTGTCACATCAAAAACTATGACTACAATTATGTCGATGAGTAGTAGACTCATTATTACTCATCAACATCATTGTAGTTGTCCTAAATAAAACTTAGATTTTTTTAATTCCTTCGATTATCTATGGTCTCCGTCCTCAGACCTGTCATTTTTTTATGCCATTGAAAGGCAAACAAGCATTCGGATGTATCAAAATTCAACAATTTTCATTGTGAGAACCTGTAGGGTTATGCGAAATAATTATATTTCAACATTTCTCTGTATGTATAAATACAATTTTTTTCTATAATATTGTAAGGCAAACAAGCAGACGGATTTCCTGATGGTAAGAAACTCACGCCGCCTAGAGACACACACTAAAGGCAGTAATGGTGCATTGCTAAACTGGGGCCGTGATGTTAGGCCTCGGCCAAAAGTAAGTTTACCGGCTACCTTATCCTCCGTACCGGAACACATCCTGAAGTTATCGCAGCATGAATAGGTAAGGCGGTGGTACCAACCCGGGCGGGACGCTGCGTCACTCTACCACCTAGTCTGGTGTCACAGTGTTACTAACGGTAAGCCTATGCTCGCCTTTTACTAGCTACCTGGCAGACAGGCAGATGGTCCATTCTGCAAAGAAGCCCGGAAAAACATAGAAACCAATGGGGAAGTAAATAAATGGCATTTATAACCCATATAGATGACAAATTTTAATCAATATACATATATATATCTAGGTGTAAATTTCTTATCAATACAAATTATTCAAACCCAAACACAAGGTAACGGCTGTAAACCGTTTAGGAGTTCCCGTGACTGTCCTTCGTCGTCGTCATCAGACCCCTAATGATAGTCACAACCCATCTAGGTGTAAATTTCTCATCAAAACAAATTAATAAAACCCGAACACAAGGTAACTGCTGTACACCATTGAGGAGTTCCCTTGACTGTCCTTCGTCTTCATCATCAGACCCCTAATGACAGTCACAACCCATCCATATGTTAATTTGTCATCAATAGAAAATAATCAAACCCGAACACAAGGTAACTGCGATAAACCGTTGAGGAGTTCCGTCGAATGTCTTTTGGCTCTATCATGACATCGACTCCAGACTTTCTTGAAATTGTAGGGCTTTCAAATACTTATTAAAAAAAACAAACAAACAAGTCGCCCCTACCATTTTTGAAAATTCCCCTCAATTTCTCCAGGATGCCATCAGACCTTGGTTTCCTTATCATGGTACCACCCTTGAAGTATCTCCTTTCCAACAAAATAAAAATTCTCAAAATCGGTTCATAAATGACGAAGTTATTCGCGAACACATAAAAAAATATGTGCAGTCGAATTCAGAAACCTCCTCCTTTTTTCGAAGTCGGTTAAAAAAGAGAATCAGCAAAATTTGTTAATACGTGCAGGTATAATACGATGACCACGTAAAATGGAGATTTATTTTTAAAAGTATACAAGAATTCTAAAAACGGGCAAAAAACAATTTTATCATTAAGCAAAAAAAATTGTTCTGCTGCCCATTTTTGGTAGTCTGCACCTTTTTAATTAACTGTAATGTAACAGAAGAATCTGAGAACGTCACTCTCATACAGTTTTACTGTATAAATATAAGTATATAAAAAAATCTTTACGCCCATATCTCCGAAGAGGTAGGCAGAGGCACAACCAGGCACCCACGACTAGTCGAAGACACTAAGGCCCCCACCATGTGATAGGTGGCAAGCCCATCGCCAACCGGGCACTTATCCTATCCCGAACAACGTTTTTTTTCGGATTCGAACCGGGACCTCAGGCAGTCAAGTCCAACAACTGAACCGCTAGACCACAGAGGCGATTATTATTTTTATATATATGTAGATATGAATAGAGCTACGAATGTTATGTGACAGTTACTTTTATTCATTAATACCATTAATAATTAAAAAAGATATGAAAGCGTGACTGTAAAGCTTTGCAAATTTTATTTACCCGGCGGCCAACATGTGTTTCGCCTGTAATTTCATTATTGTTTGCAAATTAGAAATTAAAATTGGAAAAAGACGGATCAAAATTGACTTAATACTTTTTCCTATGACGCGCCTATTTTAACATAATCATCCCTTTATCATCACTCTTACAATTGTATCCATGCTATATGTTGCCCGCAGTTTGACCTGCGTGTAACAGATATTTAGGTGGCTCTTCCACGGGAACCCGTTTATTTATGACTAGCTGCTACCTGCGGCTTCGCCCGCGTTTTCACAGAAACCCGGTGTGCGATCGGGATTAAAAATAGCCTATATGTTAATCCAGCTCACAATCTATCTGTCTTCCAAATTTCAGACAAATCCGTTCAGCCATTCGAGCGTGAAAGAGTAACAAACATCCATACATCCATACTTACAAACTTTCGCATTTATAATATTAATAGGATTATAAAAAGTAGCCTATGTTCTGCATTTTAACTATCTTCATCACTACATAGTATAAAACAAAGACGCGTTCTCTGTACCTATATCCCTGTGTAAGCTTAAATCTTAAAAACTACGCAACATATTTTGATGCGGTTTTTTAAATAGATAAAGTGTTTAAAGAGGTTTATATGTATATTTTATACATGTGCGAAGCCGGGCGGGCCGCTAGTACATTGTAATTTAGTGCAGTAAAAATATAAAAACCGTCTTTCTAACTTTTCCAAGTGGTACCCCGTCGAGATTTGATAATTATTTTTTCGAAAGTTTCTTAAATGGTCCAACATTAATTTTAACAAAATCTTTCGAATAGTTTTCGAGTAAGGTACACTCAATAATGCATACATTTTTCTCTCGTCTTGACGACCTCATCGTTGATTGATAAATAAATATGAAAACCTCAAAAACCACTAGTCGGATCGTCATAAAACTATCATGAGATCACCTCGGCATCCTGACCTATCTTTTTTTTAAAAAAAAACATCAAAATCGGTTAGCTATTGGCCGAGTAATCGCGTGACAAACATTCGAAAAAAACATACAGTCGATTTGAGAACCCCACTTTTTGGAGTCGGTTAAAAACTATACTATGATATCGCTCCGTTGCGAAAAGGAAGAATGACAAAAAGTAAACAATTATACTTTCTTATTTATATACTATAAAAAAAACCTAGGGTACGGATAGATTCTTCGGATTCATATATTCATATATATACTATATACAATGTTTTAAATGAAAAAAATAAGCGACCAGGATGCTCATTATGTAACTCAGTTGCCAACTCAAAATGGAAAAGTGTACATCAAATGCCGTCATTTGTCTTTGCTATCTCTATTGTATTTCTATTGGTCACTGGAGATAGCAAATATAAAACACGTCATTTGACAACTATTTGATGTACCTACACTTTTCCATTTTAGTTTGCAACTGAAATACATAATCAGCCCCCAGGTTTCCTACCAAGTAACTTTGGAAAAGGTAAACGTCCAGTTGCGTGTCACTAACACCGTGACAATGATCAGCTGGTAGAGAGTAGCTAGGAGTCACCAAAATTATTAGCGCAATAACGTTCGTCTTACAGTATGTAGGGTAAGATAGTATATTTGCTTACACAAGAGGTCAAGGGGTTCAACAACCTAGCCGCAAGTTACTTAGCTAGTGTATGGTATTGGAATGTAGATCTTTCGCCAAGGATGCTCAACTCCATCCACCAGCCGCGAGGCTCGGATTCGATTCCCGATAAGGACAGACATTTGTGTGATAATTTAAATGACTTTTTCTAGGTTTTATATAAATATATTTCATTATATTTATTCCGCTATATGTATTTCTTTGTATTAATTGACTAACATCCATGAAATAAGCATGTAATTTGCTTGCTTTGGGTTTAGAGCAATTATTGTGATACATTTACAAATACTTAATGATTTATTTTATTACTGTTATTAAAATTATGATTCCACGACATTTATGTTTTTACCTATTGTTAAGGTTTTTACCTGTTGTTACGTATTTACTACTAGCCGAGCCGACAAACGTCATGACCTTCAAAGCATTTGATTCAATGATTTTTTTCCCTTATAAACCTTCTCCTGACAATAGCCAAAACTACAAAAAAAGTATGACACTAAAATTAAAAATGAAGTGCCCCCGAGAGAGTTTTGGCGCGTTTTGGTTTGGAGAAAATATGGTCGAAGTTTTTTCATAATTATTGAATTTCGTGTTGATATTGAGTGAAATTAGTCAATTTTGGTGGCATTTTGTACAATTTCGTTCAGTGAAACTGCACTAATGAAATAATCAGGAAGAAATTAGCGTATCGTGTATTTCCTCGTTGCCGCCAAACCTCATTACATGAGCTTGGGTAATGAGGCCATCGCTTTACCCAAGAGCCTGACATGACTAACTGACGACTTATGAGTTATGACTGATGACTAATTATAATTTATTAAAATTGATATAAAATTTGAAGCAAATTTCTACTTGACTAATGGCAAAATACTAATGTGCAGGCCAATACTTAAAGAAATAAAGAAAAGTGCCCCCCACAAAACCTACATGTAATGTAGCTATGAACCATCTTGATCGCGTTAGATTTCAAAAAAAAAAATCCGCATTGAAATCACTCCAGCCGTTTAAAATGTATGTTGCCAGAGATACACACATACACAGGCACCACACAGTTTAACACCTTCCTCTTTTTCCAAAGGGGGCTAATTAGCTAGGTAGTCCATTCGTTCAGGCGTGATACGATTACCAAGGGAAATGGGGATTCAGTTCTATATTATATCAGCCGATCCGGCGAACTTCGTTAGCGACAACGACATTAACAGCTACTAGCAGTTTGTATGGATTAACGCATTGTTTTTTTAATTTTTCCTTAATTTTTTCGAGCTTTTTTCTTTATAAGAACTTTCTACAGACAATAACTAACACAATAAAATAAGATTTAGTAATAGATCCATCGGTTCAGGCGTGCTGCGATGACCGTGCGAAATGGGGACTTTTATACTACTTGTCGTCTTGTCTTGTTGTTGTTGGTTGAAATTCGACCATAATACATTTTAATTATTAGTTATGCAATATAAATTATTAAAATACAATGTTCAAACATTATTAAGGTTCTGTTGTTAATTATATTTTTGATTAGAACGCCATCTTCATTTCTCAAGACCAACTATTTTGTTTCCAGACTGTATGATTATAGTTTGTGCGCCATCTGTGATCTTTTATCGTTATCATCAGTGTATTTGTTTGTATGTGTCAAATGCATGGCAGTATGTGTAATGTTTTACTTTTTTAATTAATGCACTTTATAAACATTATCATTAAAAAATATCAGCGTTCTGCACTTCTCCAACACATAAACTATAAGTGTGCCAAATTTCATACCCTCCGTCAGCACAATTTTCGTAAAAAGGGGTCCAAAGTTTTTGCTTCACGTATTCTTATTATTATTATACATATAGATAATACTATTCACAACATACATACAATCAGAATTAATTACGTATGTTTATATACGGATATATATACCTACAAGTATTTTAGTATCAAATATCAATGCTAGCAGTACGTGCCTAAGCAATAAATTCTGGTTTTAACCTTCAACCCTACGTAAGAGCATTGTAGTCCTTGGGGCATTATTTTGTTCGCAAAGCCTTCGATCGTTTAATTTAAAAAAAAATCTTTAATTTTTTTGAGTCCGAAAACGTAAATAGGCGCATCCCCTGGTGGTATATAATACCTATTTACTTATCAACTTCGCGTTTGAGGCCTAGCCACACACACAACCTCACAAAACGCTACATTTGCAAAATTCGCCCTAATAAGATATGTATGACAAAGATTACATTATACTTATAGTAAGTACTGGCTGGGTTACTTCGATAGCGTAAAAAAATAACGTACATACAAACTTTCATCCCTTATTTTTCAAACAAAAAATGTAGAGAAGTTTAGAGAACTTTCCTCTTAAGCGATATTTCCAAAAACATACGATTGCCTTCGCTATTTCATATGATCACACAATTCGTCTCCTCGAGTGCCTTCGTACATTTTGAAGAACTAATGGCGAAAACTAATTTACAAAATGGCATGATAAAGCGTATTCATTGTGTCCTAGGACAAAACGTTTTCACACATCAATGACAAAACATAACGGTGACAAAGAAAACTATACACAGTTTAACTAGGATGCCTAAATATGTACTGTAACATGGGTACCCCTAAAGTTATAAACTACAGCCAATGTTAATAATGTATCTCTAAAGATGGATTTCAAGCAATCTAGATAGCTGCGTATCCGCCGGCCTATCCTATACCTAATTGCCATATTTATCCTGTCCACAGATATGTTATTGGCAAGCGATAACATAAAAATGGATCTAAATATCAATCTTGGACAGCAAGTTTTGGATTAGGATTGATTATTAATATTGGCCGTTAGAAACGACCCAGTAACTAGTAAGTAGCAAATAGTCAAACTATAAACGGGTGAATTCTTTAATTCTGTGCATCTTTCTTTACACTAGCTGTCCCGACGAACTTCGTTCCACCCGTTAAAAAATTAAGTATTTTTCCACACTCTACAATTTTGCCGCGTTTTCTCTTCATAAGAACATTCTCCCGACAACAATTAACACAGTAAAAAATAAATTAGCCAAATTGGTCCAGTCGTTCGTAAGTTATGCGCTTACCAACATATTTAACGATTCATTTTTATATAACAGATTAGATAAATTTAAATAAATCTATATATACAGTTAAACAGCAGGTGAGTGACATTTTCAGATTCTTCGGTACATGTAGTTTGAATTCTGTAAATGAAAAAAATGGGCAGCAAAACATATTTTTAAGATTGATAATAAAATTGTGTTCTGCCCGTTTTTTTCATAGAAGAGGAGGCAAACGAGCAAGTGGGTCATCTGATGGAAAGTGATCACCTCCGACCACGGATATCCGCAACACCAGGAGTATCACAGATGCGTTGCCGACATTTAAGGAATGAATACGCTCTTATGTTGAAGGCCCCTAAGTCATTATCATTTGGGAATACAGCCCTCGGTAACTGATTCCACAAAGGTATTGTGCGAGGTAAGAAATGTTTTCGGAATCGCACAGTTGTAGATCGCCACGCATCAAGATGATGGGCATGATACCTTAAGCTTTGACTCCGTTTTTAGATTTTTGTCTGTCTGTTTGTCTGTCTGTCTATCTGTCCGTTTGTATCCCATACGTGATTCAAGTCGTAGTTATCTACTGAACCCTAACGAAATTTGGCAAGTTTGAACCGTATCTCTATATATTGATTCTACAAGGGTTACGGCCTTAAGCCTTCGGCTGTAGAACCCTAGAAATGAATCCTTGTTTCTTTTTGTATTGTGTTACTTATTGTCAGAAGACGGTTCTAATAAAAAATGTAAGTTTATTTTAATTCAATATTTATAGATAAGACCGGGCAATATTTTTCTGGTCCGAAATAAATAAATAAACCAAAGTCGTATAACTCGAGAACTGCTGAATCTATGCTTAAGCTATTTGGTGTTTTAGATTCGTATTATCCCAGAATATCAGAGTACTAATAAAACATTTCAAAAAATAGAAGAAATCACGTCGCATTTCGTACTTTTCCAATACAAAGTGCATGGGGAGAGCTAGTTGGAAATATTGCAATAAAAAAGAAGAAAAACTTCAATAAAATAGTCAGGGGGGTTCATATACTATTTTTTTATTATGAGATGAGATAACGAACAAATACACGGCTTTCCTGATGGTAAAAGATAACTGTGCCTATAGACACCGTAGATGTTACAGGTGCGTCGCTGTCCTGTGGCCGTGATGTTAGGTCTATTGCGCAAGTCTTTTTTATGATCTTGGAAGGCAAACAAGCAGACAGATTTCCTGATAGTTAGAAATTCACGTCGCTTAGATACATCAAATGTGGTGATGGTGCGTTGCCAACCTACCTTACCTTGTCCTCCTAACCAGAACATGTAAACGAGAAGTGCCGACGTTATAGCGGCAAGAATAGGTAAGGCGGTGGTACTAATCTGGGCGAGTCGCTGCGAAACTCAACGACCTAGTCATATGTCACGGTGTTAGTGACGGTAAGCCTACGCTCGCCTTTTACGAGCTGCCTGGCACAGGAAGGCAGATGGTCTATACTACAAACGAGCCCGCATCTACACCGGAAAAAAAAGGGCTACCCTATCCTTTCGGCCGGAACATGACTCTGTCATTATGGAGTCTGGTATTGGCTGTTTATTCGTTTATAATATGTCAATTTGTTTCTAAACCACCCCAAAATCTAATGGATTTTTACGAAATCCTCTTGCTGTATGCATATATGATGCTTTAACCAACTACGCACAAAGTTAGACAGTATTTCACGTAAAATTATTGTATTAATTTTTACTTAAACCTGGGATAATTGTATTTTCTCAAACACACAAACACTGCTACAGATTTTAGTTATTTGGTGGCTTTAAAAAATATATTTCAGCAACCAATAGCAGCTTAAATATTATCTGTGTATGAACTTTACCGGTATTCAATTTCATACCCTCAGAGACAAGCACTGACGAGACGATTGCAGGACAAGGTACGATTAAAGCAAAGAAATAGATCCTGAAGTGGTCATACCACTCTACTTGATAATATATTGAAATAATGATTGAAATATCTATCTATTCCGCAAATAAATAATTTTCATTTCATTTCATTTCATTTCATTGATTATCTTATTGATTGGACAAAAGGAGCTTTAATCATTTATCTTATTACATATAACTGAATTATAATGTATAATTGTTGCCATTCAAAATCATTAAAATTTGTCATTTTTTGCAAACCCTGACAAAAAACCTATCTCTAATGTAGTTAAGAACTTTCTTGATCACGTTTGTTTTCAAATTAAAAAAGCATTAAAATCGGTCTATTTGTTTAGGAGTTATGTTGACATAGACAGGCAACCACGTTGTCAAACACGTCAAACTTATAACACACTTCTTTTTCCACTAGGACTAAACAAAGTTTTAAGGCAACATAAAAGTAATAAGAACTAACAAATTTCCGTTAACGAATGTTATCTTCTCCTGTTTGGACATTGATACACAGAAGAGAAAGATTTCCATGCGTTCGTCCGGTTGCCTGCCTGGTATAGTTTAAATGGGTCTAGCATCAAGATCACTGGTGGGAAAATGTTGTTCGACTACCTCACCTATAACTAACACCGTGATGATAATGTTCCAGTCTGAAGGGTAGGGTAGTCATTACAATTAAACGATAGTCTTTTAACCCTGATTACAGGACTAAAAGGCACTTATAACATCTAAGTATACGTCTTTAGTCTTCTTAATCACTATCTTATTCGATCAAAAAATTCAATAAGCGACAGTGAAGAAAATTCTAGAGAAGGTTCATTACACTTCAGGTCATGTACATAAATCACGGGACAGCTTCAATCAATCGCCTGACCTAAACATGTCTAATCTGCCGAGAATTACAGGAAACTTTGACGTTTTTGTCACAGGATTAATGTTAAACATGTTAACAGACCCTTGGCGATCGTCGGGGACTCGTTTAACAATATCAAATGGCACAACTCACGAACCTTGCACACCTAGGGATGAAACAGTACGAGTAAATCCAAGTAGGTACTCGATACTTTTATTCGATACCAAGTATATTTTAGTATCGATACTTTGAAATAAAGTATCGAGTAGGTATCGGTTAAAAGTACTCATATCAGTAAATTTTATGGTTTATGGAAATTTACATAATGGATGTTTACCTTTAAACATTGAAAAAAAAAACGTTTAAAGTTTCTGAACCCACCCTAGGCTTAGTTTTGTGTAGTTAGCAGCCTTGGCAGTTGACAAGCTTGTTAAGATATGCCCGAAAAAAGTTTAAACGGAAGACAATTACAAATATTGATTTTCTTGAGCAGCACCACGAAAACGGACCATTTTCATAAATTATTTTGAAGTTGACGTGTTGTGCTAGCGTTTACGCGCGACACTCATGGTCGGGAAAATCACAAAAATTATTACCAATACCTGTATCGGTTTTCACAAATTTTCCAAAAACGATACGATACTAGTAAGCATCGATACTAAGTAAGTACGACCGATACCAGTATCGAGTAAAGAATCGATACCCCAGTGATATCGTTTCCTTTTAACCTCCGATGAATAATAAAAGTCGGTTTTGAATTTAAATTTTAATTAAAAAGCATATAAACGCTTCACAAGAATCTCTTGTATGGTCTATGTGAAATACATTATATTTTTTTATTCTTATTCTTTACGTCTCCTCGTATATATACCAAAGGTTCGTCGAAACCTGGAGCTGAAGCATTAAACCTCTTGCGTTAGTAAGTTCGTTTACCTTTAAATTGTATCGTCAGTGGCTAGCACTATTGTTATTGTGGCAGGAATAGGTTAGGCGTGTACCATAAAGCTAATTTCTTACTGGAGGTTACACTCGCAAGATCTTTCTTTCTTAAGGTTATGGCATTCGCATTTTGCCATTAGTCAAAAGAAATTTGCTTCAAATTTACCAAAATCGTGATTCAATTATTACAATTAGTCATAAGTCATATCAGGGTGGGCCTCATTACTCAAGGTGAGATATAATATACTGCGATTTGGTGTCAACTAGGAAATAGACGATACGCTAACTTCTTCATGATTATTTCATTTGTGCATTTTCACTGAACAAAATTGTAGAAAATACCACCTAAATTGACTCATTTCTTTCAATATAGGTAAACACGAAATTCAATAATTATGAAAAAACGTCGACCATCTTTTCGATTCTCTCTAGTGTACTCAGAGTCTTGTGATGACAATTAACAGAGTCAAAACGAAAGAGATCAGAACATTAGAGTGAGTCAGCAGCATTTGGAAATAACATCAGGTCTTTGTTAGAAATGTAACCTCCGGTAGTGCTATAGCTTCATGGGGTGTACATATACAGACGAGTCGTCACAAAACCGTAGTACAGATAGATATCTTCACGCCAATTCCTTTACCATGTATAGAGAATCGAGTGCCAAATCTCACGACTTGCATACCTGCCTGGCTTCTTCCACATTCATTCCCCTTTTCATTCCAACAGATTTCTGTTCCGGGGACTCTTGACACTCAGATAATGCCCAAGTGATTTGATAGTAGAATGTCAACCTAGGTTTCCCCGACTTCTTACATCTTTGCACGTTCGCATTGTCAATTCGCTCCTTCGTCAAACTTTCCACATCTTTCACGACTAATTTGTAACTATCAAGTTAGTTAATTCTTATAATATACTAGCTGTTACCCGCGGCTTCGCCCACGATAAATTGAGATTTAAACTATCCTATCTCTCAAGTTGGATCGAACTGCACATGGTGTGCGAATTTTATTATAATCGGTTAAGTGGTTTAGGAGTCCATTGAGGACAAACATTGTGACACGAGATTTATATATATTAAGAAGATTTATATATATTAAGATATAGTTATTAGTCACTATGTACAAAGTCATGTCAGGTAAGGGTCTTACGTAAAACGGTGGCTTCGTTACTCAAGCTCATCTAGTGAGATTTGACGGCAGCGAGGAAATAGACGATACACTAGTTTCTTCATGATTATTACATTTGTGCACTTTCAATGCACAAAATTAATTTAATTCCCAACTAAATAAACCAATTTCACTGAATATAAAGACGAAATTCAATAATAATGAAAAAAAAACGACCACCCTCATTCACGATGGCGCCACAACTCCAAAGTCATGCATATTACTTATTGTTTCATTAAACCCAATGTTTCACATATCTGCCAGGTGTCCCGTGACAGCTCACTTTTTATTTATTAAGTAGGTACTATAAAAACGATTAAAATAGTCTATTGGACTTATCTTTATAAGGTCCCGGGTTCGATTATCGGTTCGGGCAAAAAAAATGTGGTTTTTCCAAATTTCTAATAAAAATTTGCTCGGGATTGGATGTGTGCCCGGTTGGCCCATAATGTGATAGGCTTACCACCTATCACATTATGGGACTTAGTGTCTTCGGCTAGTCGTGGGTGCCCTGGTTGTGGTTCTGCCTTGCTCATCAGTAATATGGGTGTGAAAATACTTCTTACTTACATAAGTTCTAAAAACGTGTCACAAACACACAGATTAATAGCGAGTAGTATTAGAGAGGAATTCTTTTCGAAGCTGGTAAAATGGGCCACCTCAAAGTACCACGGGTCGCTTAACGTATCATAAAAAGTAAAGTTTTCACAGAAGTTTATGCACGAAAAATGCCTCATATGAATTTTCCGTCACATATTGCCGGTCTGTTTACAGACGTTTAAGCTTATTACGAGCTTAGTAAATTTCGAGGAAAGTAACTGGGAAGTGCTTTGACAATGTTGTTTATTAACGACATTACAGAAAGTAAAGGGATTATTATATAACTAGCAGTTTCACGCATCTTCGCCTGTGTAACTTGGCTTCTACTGCATCGATTTTGATGAAACAAAGCCTATGCCACCCAAGGATAATGTAGCATTCTAAAGGTGAAAGAATTTTTGAAATCGGTACAGTAGTTTCGGAGCCTATTAATTTGAAACAAACAAAGAAAAAATCGAATATTTCCTCTTAATAATATTAGTATAGATATAGATATAGATGTGAGGTTATATTTTTTTTATAGAAGACTAGCGGTACGCTCCGGCTTTGCACGGGTATAAAATATACATATAAACCTTCCTCTTTGATCACTTTATGTATTAAAAATCCACATCAAAATCCATTGCGTAGTTTTAAAGATTTAAGCATACAAAGGGACATAGGGACAGAGAAAGCGACTTTGTTTTATACTTTGTCAGGATTAAGAACCAAACGGCCAACTGGATCAGCTACTGGCCACGGCCATATATGCAAATACTAGGGTATTGTGTTACCGGTAATTAAGAAATGAGTTCGCTCTTTTCTTGAATGTCCCTAAATCGTATCCCTTAAGAAATATCACCTAAAAGTGTTGTATGAGCTAAGAAATGTCTTCGGAATCAGTCGACAGAGAACAGAACGAATCAAGGTGACGCCTAATAAGCATGGATTACGAAGGTGAAGCTGAAAGTAAATTCGAATCAAGCAATTCCTCAGAGCATTCCCTGTAACATATCTGGGAGCTGATTATGTACGTCAGTGGCCAACCCAAAATGGAAAAGTGTACATCAATTAGCTGTCAAATGACGAGTTTTATATTTGCTATTTCTAGTGACCAACAGAAATACAATAGAGATAGAAAACACAATTGACGTCATTTGACAGCTATGATGTACACTTTTCAATTTTGAGTTGGCCACAATCAGCCCCCTGGTAGAAAAACACTTATTGAGTTAACATAATGTTTTCTACCACATATATTATTGAGCATGATCTACCAGAATTGTCCGCCTCATTGGTCGAGTGGCTAGCGTACACGCCCGGCTACACCAACTAACCGCGAGGCTCGGGTTCGATTCCCGACGGGAGCAGGTATTTGTGTGATGAACATTTAGATGTCTGCATTTCCGGGTCTGGGTGTTTATCAAATTTATTCTGTATCTATCTATTTCAGTATTACTTTGTATTATAATAATATATGTAACACTTATAATAATATATA
>NJDC01012274.1:12115-32545 GCA_002245475.1 Calephelis virginiensis | reverse complement strand
AGATCAGATCCGATTGTAACATTTAACAGGTAGAAAGATCATAGCTATTTATTCCGTTAACTAAAGGACATCCCGTGGGAGAGTGGTAAAAGTCAAAATGTGATATAATTCCTTAACGCGTAGTCCCATTTTGTTCACACTTTTTTTGTTTTGCAGTATGTGCCTACAGTTTGTTCCGTATATTTTTCATGCTAAGGTTCATAAAATAATTTAAATATAAAAAAAATTGCTCGGGATTGGAAATGTGCCCGGTTGGCTATAGGTTTGCTACCTATCACATTGTGAGAATTAGTGTCTTCGACTAGTCGTGGGTGCCCTGGTGTGCCTCTGCCTACCACTTCCGGGAAATGGGCGTGAAGATGCTTAACTTGAAATCCGGAATGTAGAGAAACAGGAGAATGTAAAGGTCTTTTTAAAGTGGTGTTTTAGCTTCCAACCATTATGAATGCGAAAATTTGTCTGTCAATTTTATCGATTTATTAGTAAATCGATATAAATTAGCATGTCGATTTACTAGTATTAGTTTTATTACTATCTGTATTTATCAGTATGTTGATTTATAATAAAATCGGATACAACTAGTAATAAATATATGTTTTATGCATAAGTGTGGACTAGTTAAACAAAAGAGAAAGAAAAAAAGGTGTGTGTGCGATTCACACAAGATAGAAGTGAAACTTCAATAAATCGACAAAAGAATGAGATGAATATATATTTGTGTCTCTTACCTGTTGTATTTCCGTTGCACCCGTTTTGAAATCCCAACGATTCTAAAGAAGTTTCACTTCAAAAATCGACTGACTCGACCTACGTGGTAGACGTTGGTCTCTGTGGTCTAGCGGTTCAGTTGTTGGACTTGACTGCCTGAGGTCCCGGGTTCGAATCCCGGGTCGGGCAACAAAAAGAAAATTGGATTTTTCCAATTTTCTAATAAAAAAAATGTTGCTCGGGATTGGAAATGTGCCCGGATGGCGATAGGCTTGCTGCCTATCACATTGTGGGACTTAGTGTTTTCGGCTAGTCGTGGATGCCCTGGTTGTGCCTCTACTGTGCCTCTTCAGGGATATGGGCGTGAAGATACTTTATATATATAGTACATAGTTTAATTGTCTGTTGACCGCCTTGTTAGTCGAGTGGCTAGCGTACACGCCTAATTACACTGAACAACCGCGAGCGGGGCTATAATTATATATGTATATACAAATTAACGTGAAGGTCATTCAAGGATATTATTAAAATTCCTATGCCTGAAGGAGTAAGGAGCGCAAAGAAAGGAGATGTACAATTATTGTGTTAGCTTCTCGCAATTACCCGAGATATAATTCATTTTTTATAATTAACTTTCACAACTTGTCATTTTTATAATTCATTTTCAATTTGTATTCAGCGGTGGATGTAGGATCTAAACCTTATTCGGATCTTCTAACCACAATCGAATAATCTACAACTATCAAATACCTGAAGGTGTGAGCGGTGTACTGTGAGAAGTGGGCAGCTGGGCATTGTCGTTGTCGTCGCGAGGAGGGCTGGCTACCGCGCCCTCAGTGTTGTTATTCACTGGTGGGCCTGGCCCCTCCCCGGACCCGGCTTCTATCTGCAACTAACAAATTTATTTAATTAGATATTAAACATGGAGTCAATTTCCATCAGTCTGGCACTTAACAGCAAGGCAATAATGTTCCGTCTTCTCACGAGCAAAACGATTTACTAGACCAAGGTTTAGTCTCATATGGGATATTTAACCATAAGAATCACTGCTAATAAACATCACGCTAAACATTGATGATAAAACTCAAAAAAATCCACCCGTGTTTATAAGATTCAAACACCTTTTTTCGTGATGCCTACTAAAAAAATATCATTAAATGATCCTATGATCTGAGTCATCCATTCTAAAACCTTTAGGCGTATAACTTGAAGTCCCCCTTTTCTACTCTAAATATGCTAATAAAATAATTAAAAATAATACCAATTTACAGCCAATATGGCTACTACTAAACCGAACTCATGTAAAACAGCTGTTATATATAGGACTAAAGCGTTGTAGGCGTATAACTTGAAGTCCCCCTTTTCTACTCTAAATATGCTAATACAATAATAAAAAATAATACCAATTTACAGCCAATATGGCTACTACTAAGCCGAACTCATGTAAAACAGCTTTTATAAAGAGCTAAATTAAAATTGATTGGCGTTTCAGAAACTGACCGTCAATTTACTGCGTGATAGTTCTATGCAGTGGTCACCCGAAAGCCGAATGGGTACCACAACCTTACCAATTCCTTTCCTGTCAAGTGGTGGAGGATTCCGACGCACACGTAGTCAAAGATGGAGATTACAATACAAATCGTGTCTAAAGGCACCGGTATATCTTTACTTACTATCGGAATTACCTGTTTGTTTGCTATATACAAGTTTAATCTAACCCCACAGTAATCAAATATATGCTGTTATGGGTGTAAACCAACGATTCGTTTCCACTTGCTAGAAGTTATTCGATTTCTAGAAAGTAGAAACACTTGAATATATGCCAGAATACATTTAATAAACACCAAGACATGGAAAGGCAGAGATATAATGTTTATCACACAATTGCCTGCCCCTATCGGGAATTTAACCCGAGCCTCGCGGTTCGTAGATGGTGTTAGGCATGTACACTATTCACTCGACGAACGAGGTGGTCATAGGAACAGTGTTTGACACTGATATGTCCGGTACAAAAGGTGCTAACTACAGCCTTCAGCACACCACAGCGCAACCTTGCACTAGCACAGGACAATGCCGCACGAACTAAACTTTCAGGAGAGAAAGTCTCAACTGTTGTATCAGAATCTATGCCATCAGAGAATTAATTTAAAAAAATATCATGTGTACATTGTACGTCTCTTACAAATGATGCTATTGGTATTTCTAAATAGCAGCGCTTTCTAAATTGGGGACGGGCAAATTAGAAATTGTTCATTTTAAATTTTCTAATAAAAATAACGTTGCCCGGAATTGGACATGTGCTCGGTTAGCGATAGGTTTGCCACCTAATCACATTGTGGGGTTTAGTGTCTTCGGCTAGTCGTGGGTGCCCTGGCTGAGCCTCTGCCAACCTCTTCGGGGTTATGGGCGTTAAGATACCTTTTTTTAATTAAAAATTAGTGTATGATTAGGATATATTTGGCGTGGAACTTTACAATTGAAATAAAAGGTAAAATAGGAATAAATAAAAGGTTTTAAAAGCCGTTCATCTCCCTATGGTTTCAAGCCTTTTATTGGCTGGAGGATATGGGATCCATGGGGAACTGGAAGGTTATGATTGCTATTTAGTACCATTTTTTGGACGCGTCCAGTGCCAGACGAAAGGACATCGTTTTTTAGCCGTTACAAGTTGAACATAACCCGTCGCATCTCCCGAAAGTGCCGTATCCAAAGGAATTTGCAGACTTTAAAAAAAGGAGTTATCTCAAAAGTTTGAGAACCCGTGATCTACCTAAATTCAGCCCAAGAGCCGCCGTTGTGGTCAGCTTTTGATTGATTGATTCAAACATGATGGATGAGAGCCTTTTACGTCGCTTATTATTTTTCTAGCTTCAGGTTTGAATAGTCACTGCGCTTGGCATGCGCCTTGACTTTTAACCGACTCAAAAAGAAAGAGATATATTTTCCTCTGCACGCTTATTTGCATGCCTGTTAGACGAATACTTGGCTAATAACGTATGAATTTTGACGGTTCCTTGTTTGAAATGCAGGCTATTTGCAGATAGGTGCACATAAATTTAATCTAGATTTTAAAGATGATTTTTGAGTTATAAATAAATATCCTTAGACAAGTCACACAAATTGAATCTAACCCCAAAGTAAGCAAATTATATGCTTGTGTTATGGGTGTCAGTCAACGATACTAATACGTATAAATACTTAAATAGATGCCAGAATAGATTTAAATAACACCCAGTAATGGAAAATGCAGACATTTTAATTTTCATCACTAATGCCTGCCCCCGTCGGGAATCGAACCGGAGCCTCGCGGCTAGTTGATGTCGTTAGGCGTGTACGCTAGCCACTCGACTAACGAGGCGGTCAGTTACGTAATAATATTCTTTTTTGTAAACCGTTGCCATGCTACTGATAGGCGAGCAGAACTACAGTTTTGCCGCCTTCAAATAATGGTGATCATTATTTATAGGAATGTTACGGATCTTTGACTCCGGTTCCGATAAGTCGGAACTTCTTACAAACCTCCTGTTCCGACACTTTTAAGTCGGAGGTTTTATTCAGCATAGTAAATAGATGCAGCAGCCCGCAGTATTTATAATTAGTTACGAAAGGTTCATGCTTTTTGCGTTGGGAAATTTCGTCCTACAAATATTCATATAATTAACTGACTTTAATTATAAACATGACCGCCTCGTTGTTCACGTGGCTAACGTATATGCTTTACTACACCGATAAACTGCGAGGCTCCGGTTCGATTCCCGGCACGAGCAGGCAGATGTGATGAACATTTAAATATCTTCATTTCCGGATCTGGGTATTTATTAAATTTATTCTGGTATCTTTTGAAGTATTTCAATATATCAGAATCGTTGTTTAACGCCCGTGAACACAAGCATATAATTTGCTTACTTTGGGGTTAGATTCAATTTTTGTAACTTGTCCAAGGATATTTATCTGAACATGTTACATAATTAACCCACTCTAAAAAGAAGGAGATTATAAATTCGACTGTGTTTTTGTTACACGATTTGTCGACCAATAATCAACAAGTCTTAACATCTTTTTTTTTCGAAAAGTAGGTTATGATTACAAAGTCGCCCCAAGTAAATTTTCTTTACATTCTATAGTAGTTTTTGACTTACAAATTCTCTAAATTTTAGACAACGACGGGGCGTCATTGTATGTAATGATTTGAGCGCATTAAAGGTCGGTTCCTATTATCAACGAACCGTAATCCGTTAGTATAACCATTGGTAGTTTGCCTATAAGTGTCGAAGCGTTGCTCATAGTTACACAAAAATGTTTCGAGTTAACGGTGGATAACGAACGACCGTAGTAGATTTTTCACTATTCTTACAGAAAACTACCGTTCGTAACCAAAACGACTCGTTTGTTAAATATAGGAACGGAGCATTAAACTGCAAAAAACCAAGTCCAACTTTATTATCACCTCGCAATATAATACTCAATTATTTTATTTTAAAACGTTGGTTATGATTCTAAAATGAATTTCGTCGAATTCGTCGAAAAGTGGGAAAATTGGTAGCCTTCCAAATGTGGCCTAAGATCTACACCATAAGATAGCAACACCAGTAGCATCTATGAATTCTTTAGAGAAAAGTTAAGTTCTTCTATAGCCAGTAGTGCCGCTTGTTTAGGTACTTGCTATATTGTAACACTAGCTGCTACCTGCGGCTTCGCCCGCGTTTTCACAGAAACCCGGTGTGCGATCGGGATTTAAAATAGCCTATATGTTAATCCAGGTCACAATCTATCTGTCTTCCAAATTTCAGACAAATCCGTTCAGCCATTCGAGCGTGAAAGAGTAACAAACATCCATACATCCATACTTACAAACTTTCGCATTTATAATATTAATAGGATAAACAGTAGGTACAGTAACACTTCCAAAACCTATTTTGATTATAACATGGCTTCAACTACACATCAAATTTAGTATTTTCAAACATTTTTACCTGGGATTTCATTATCAGATCTAGATGTGGCGCCTCTTGAACCACATTCTGTGCGCTCATTTAAATAAAACAATTTTTTTTAAATCAATTTACAAATGACGAAGAAATCGATTAACATACATAAAAAGTATAGAAGCATGTAACCTTATTATTTTTTGAAGCTCGTTAAAAAAATTACACTAGCCTACAGAAACAAATTTTTGGTTTGGTGCTGCTCTGTTTGCATCTGTAGTCGGTAGAGTAGGTAGTATAAATTACATTGTTGCTTCTAGATGTCAGCTGACAGCTCTAGTTTACCTACAATTCTCATTTTAAATTTTTCTGGGTTTATCCGAAAACAGTCCGTATTATAATTAGGTACTTTTATGACATTAATTGTATAAATTATCCAGGTCAGTCTCACTCAAGAAAGTCACAAAAAAAATCCAAATAAATTCTTTCTTTCTCTAAAATATGTATTTATTTTCGATTTTATGAACAAGAGCTGATATGAAAAAGTGACTAGATTTCTCGTATCAGCTCACCAGTATAACCAAAATCAGGTATGAAATCTTAGGCACGAAAATCGCTTATTTTGGTGCTGGCCAATGTTGATACTACCACTTTAGCTATTCCTGCTGTCATAAAGTCAGCCTCACTGACTGTGCTGTGCAGCTACTTGCCCGGGTAGGGATTCGCCTTACTTAACTGCCGGCTGTGTCATAGTCATATGTCATAGTCATATGTCATATGTCATAGTCACCTTTCTGTAGGGTAGGGTAACCATACTCTTAACATCTGCGGTTTCTGTAAGCCATGTTTTTTACTGCCCTACGCTCAAAAAGTGAATAATGTTCTCCCGCTGGAGTAAACGAATTTTATTTTTCAACCCTGTCGTGCAGAAAAATAGAATACATACATCGGGCAGTAACGAGAAATACTTAGATCACGTGTTTCCTGTGATTACCAGTGAACTGTTACTATTCTTACTTCCCTGGCCTGGAGAAATAATAAGCAAAAGTTTACACGCAATTCTTATGTGTTGGTTATTTATACTTGGTTAAAGTTTGTACCCAGTATATAAAGGTTTGTGTGAACCCACCTTAAAAATTTAGGTATATAATAATTTAATGCATTTATTGAATTGAAACGACTAAAAACGACTTCAATTTCACTGTGATGTCGCTAATTATAAACATACAGAAATGTGGGACTTTCCTTTACTTTCCTGGAATTCCCTCATCGGATCCTGACTTTTAGGCAATGGGCGCATCTCAGAGGTAAGCTCTTTCAAACGAAAAACAATTCTTAAATTCAGTTCAAAAATAACTAATATACTATCCAAAAAAATAGGCGTCAAACATCCACCTCTTTTCCGAAATCTGTTAAAGAAATATCAAAAAACCTTCAGAACTCGACGATATTTTTTTGTGAATCTACAATTCTCTACATATTTTTATTTCCTTCCATAATAAAACGAATTACAAATACTCATAGTTGCACACACAAAATACTATATACTCGTAGGACACATATTTGTTTCTATTATTGACTGAAAATCGTTTAAAATGATATCATTAAAAAATAGTCACTTTTTCTTACTACGAATAATATTTTACTCTGTTCTATCTTCCAATTATCTAAAGCATTCATCTCCCACTACAAAAAGAGAACCGGATACGCAGGAAATAAAGGTCACTACTAGTTTCAAAACTACTTACTGTAGGACGCTGTGGAGGTATACTATCTACACCCATTTTGCAGTTTGTACTATTCCAACAGTTCACATAATATGATACACTTAAACAGTTCACAGGATTTAGTTTTTTTTGCTGATGCCGCTATCTTGCGGCCGCGCGTGTTCACCCATCCTTTGGTGGGTTACTGAATGCTGAAACATTTTTTAGGGGTGACAAAAACTGTATCGATATTTTTACAACTTCAAAAACTTATTGTTTTATTTAATTAAAATCTTTAATAGCACAAATTCGATTAAAAACAAACGTAAATCCAGTACAATTTTGATAATAATTTTGCTTGGAACTAACAGAACTTATTTTAGATGTATTTTTTCAATGAAACAAAAACAAAAGAAATGAAACATTTTATACATTTTAAATAAGCCAAGAAATAATAACTAGTGGCTTTTTAATCGTCGTTTTTCGTGTTATATTAAACGTCCGCAGAACTAATCTGACAACACTAAAGGTATTTTGCTCCTTTTCTATTACCTGCGTGAAAGAAGATAGCGATAATTTAATATTAGTTTAGTAGGTAAGTGCGTTGCAGGCCTATCGCCTTTTACTCCTACTACTTTCTCCTTACCATTTCGAATACAGTAGTTTTACGTAGGTGATATCGTCGATAGATTGTGTCTGGCGTACCTACAAACTTTATACCTATCTATCTGGGTAACGTGTAATTACCAATTGATTATTACATTAGTGTCTACTTATACGTTGAAAGTTAATCAAGTAATATTTCAAGCAAAAGCTCGTTGATATTAAAGGAAGTTTTTTAATTGATATACCTAATAAAAAGTAAGCAAGTTAGTTACCTTATAAACTACACTTACATCAAATGACTGTAGTTAGAGACAAGGGAACACCAGTGTAATTTAAATGGGAATATTATTTCAGAGACATCGATGTTTTCTACATTTGATTTCCAACACTACTACTCATGACCATGCGCGCGCCGCTATCGCACCGCACAGCCTCCCACCGCCATCTAAATATACTAGTGCATTTACGACCTTCCCACCACATATTAAAGTCTCAATTTGTCAAATTATACTAGCGTTTCGTTTTCGCTGCGTGGTCCAAGTTAGAGACGATCCACTGATTTTCTACTTTGCTTTAAATGTCAAGCAACCGTGAAAGGCCACCTTTTGATTCGTAGTACTATTACAGATCAAATAAAAGCATTGTATGAGAATTATGAGCACAAATGTTGAATAATTTCTTTCAAATTAAAGAAGCATATTCATTTAGAGACTTTTTATTTTATTTTAAGTACTGTCGACAAGACAAACACTTAAACATTAATATAGGTAACACTTTTCAAAATAAGTACACGGTAAATGTTTTTGTAGGCAATAACATTAATCTTAAAAGTAAGCAAACATTATATAAAGTTAAAGATTGAAAATACTTAATTTCATTAATTTGACATTAAACTAATAAATAATATATCAGACGAATATGTTTTAAGAAATTAAAAATAAATGGTTTTCAAAATTTTATGACTGTAGTGGAGGTTATGTTAAACTAAAATCTGGATCTGGATGATGGTTAGAAAGGCTTAAAAATATACTTTTTTTACAGAATTGATTTAACAAAAAAATTACTTCTAAATGAAAAATGTGCAATGGTAAGGTCGTTGATCATGCATAAATTTATAACTTTTCTATAAAACACTTGACGTAACCTCAAAATACAATATCAAAAGCGCAAATTTTTTTTTTTTAATTTGTGTGTATAAAGATAGTCTTGTATGTTTGGTAAATCGTATTTTTTAGAAAATATACTAAGACAGTAGACACTAACTTAATAATATGTTAATAAAGGGCTTCCAATTAAAGTTTTTCTCGTAAAAGAAATAAGTAAACTAAAAATATGGAAAAAAAATAAAGGACTGGAGAGAGAACCGAAATGAAATAAAGTCTTCTGCTTTCGCGTAGATATGTAGCACATATTGTGGCAGTTTCTGTATTGAAAACAATTTGTTTTTCAAATTCAATAAGATCACTAGAATCCTGTAATATTTTTTCATTATTAATGTTAAAAATCTTGAAAAAATACTAGTTCCATATTGCGCACATGTTATTCCCTAATTAGGGTTGCGTTATTCGTTTTAAATATTAATGTATCGTGCTAACCACCAAATTTTAAACAATTTCTTTCTAACAACCCCATTAATTATTAGATTCATTTTATACCCAATCCACATGTGTATTTGATGATACACTAGCAGTGTCTGAATATCTGCCACAATGGTAGAAGGTAATGTAACCTAGGCCATCAACACTAATTTAAATCTTAAATCATCCTAAAGATCCTAAAGATTAGGTCACCAGAATGTACATGTTAATAATGAGCAAACCTAGCCATTGTTAGTAACATCTAACTAAATAGGTATTGAATGTTAAATCAAAAAAGTCCTTTTTATCTTTAGTTTCAAAGCCCTGATGATGCTGTAAAAAGTGAAACCGGTTGGCTAGAAAGGGCTAAATAAAGTATTCAGTGCATAAGTACAAGTGTTATCTTCAAAAAACGTGTATCTAGCCATTGTTCTTTAATCTGAAATTTATTCCTAAAATATTTAATTAATTCTTGCAAATTACTAGTTTTCAGAAATAAATGTAGCAGTCGGTTAGTTCAAGAAAGCAACAAACGGACAACACTCTTCAAATTTAAAAAATATCTGAAGAGTAAATATTTATTTACGTGTTTACTTGTGTAAAAACAATAATAAATCAGTTGTTCAAAGATAGAATATCAATAAACAACAAAGAGCTAGAAGTATTATGAAGCTATACTACGACCTATTGGAGATAACACTCCTAACAAAGACGTCGGTATGAATTATGCTGACTCTCTCTATTTTATCGGCCTTTCGTTTGAACTTTGTTAAATGACTGTGTTATATCTAGGTTTAAGGCACTTGTGCAAGTCTATCGGCTATCGTAAATCCTCCTACCTATCTCCTCTCTTCTATCTTTAAGCGCGGAACACAACAATGATGAATGCAAGTGTCATGACAGCAAGATTAGGTAACTGATTCCAATCCTCTGCTGCTGCACTCTACCATACTGACTGCTGGAGAAATAATTCACGATTCTGGGAAACAAGGTCAATATTCTTGTTGCTATCTTAACGCCTATATCGCCGAAGATGTAGGCAGAGGCACAACCAGGGCACCCACGACTAGCCCACAATGTGACATGTGGCAAGCCTATTGCCAACTAGACACATATCCAACCCCGTGCAACATTTTTTTTATTAGAAAAACCAAAGTTTCTATTTCTTGCTAGACCAGGGAATCGAACCTGGGGCCTCATGCTGTCAAGTCCACCACTTGGCCCGATAGACCACAGAGGCGATTTCTGGAGCATATCAGCAGTGATAGCTTGTACCTTACGTCCCGTGTCATTCGAGTAGCGTGGCAAGGGGTTGAAACGATGTTACATAGCCACAGTCGATACGTCAGTGGCGTGACGTCACATTCCTCAGAGATCGGTTTGTTGTCGTCGTGTATTTGGAGATATAAACAAAATAGCCAATCCTTTTGCCCGTACTTATTAGTACAAGTATAGTATTAGATAGGTATAGTTACCTATCTGAATATTGTTTTTTTTAATATTTTTTTATGTTAGTGCAATGCAAATAAGCAGATAGATTTCGAGATGGTTTGAAATTTTCGTTGCTAGACGTTATTGCATAGCTAATGGAGCACTTCTTATATGAAATACTAGCGGTCCGCCCCGGCTTCGCACGGTTATGAAATATACCTTCCTCTTCAATCACTTTACCTATTAAAAAACCGCATCAAAATCCGTGGCGCAGTTTTAAAGATTCAAGCATACAAAGGGACATAGGGACAGAGGAAGCGACTTTTTTTATACTATGTAGTGATAGTGATGATATGCTCTGGGGAGGCGAATAGCTGGTAAATATAATCACGCTAGATTAACACGCACAATAAGCATTTTTGGTATAAGTTTGAAGTGTACAATCAGGAAATTCCTCTTCTTATTTGCCTTCATCTACGCAGCATATAGAAAACAATTTTAGGTAGTTACACTATTTATAACTCAAGAACGGCTGAACCGATTTGGCTGGAAATTAATAGGGAGTTAGCTTACAACTAAGAGACGGACATAAGATACTTTTTAGGTTTTATCTCATTCCACTGTGAGAAAATTAGGGAAAACAACATTTTAATTTTTCCCATACAAAACTGAACGGATGGAATGGCGTTCAGCAGCAGCTAGTTTGTTATAAAATACCTAATTGAGTTCAGGGAGCACGGCCATGGCATGTCGAACGCGAGGAATCAGTGTCACGGTAACTGGAGGCGAATTACTAGTATTTTAAAAAACGCAATAACAGTGACGGCGCGATCAGGGCAGGTCGCCTAACTGTGGATGAGCTACCGCCCGGCACGCCGTCTGTAACAAATAAAAGCCTAACAGAGTGCGGCTAGTAAGTTCCCCAAAATTCGCAAAAAAATATGATGTATAGATTAGAAAACAAACTTTAATTATTTTTTTAACACCCAGACGGAAGGAGATGGGTGTTATAAGCTAGATGTACTCGTATAAGCTACATTACAGATATTATTTGTTGGGAGTTATGAAAAAAAAATATAATCATCAAATGGATCTTCCCAAAATTTACTTACTTCAGAAGATTTTATTTTTATGATTGTTAAATCCAAATTCAAACACAAACATTTGAACAATTTCTACTCACATGATTATGATTTTGTTTAATGTTTACAGTTATTTGGAATAAGAATACTCAAGTAATAAAATACATTCCATACTTTTTGTAATTACATTTCGCCCAGGGCGATGGTGCTGCTTAAACAGACTCTGTGCAAAGGTTCAACTTTACAAAGTTTGCATGAAGATCGATGATTGGCACGAGGATTACTGCATTTAAGGGAGACGTGGTTTTGGTGCTATTATTTTTGGGAAAGTCTATTGCAGATATTTCAACTTTTTCCTATTCATTATTGAAGTAGTCTGTAATCAAAAGCTGAATAATTAACAGGATTAAAGCAAGAAGTTTTATTGGTATAGGAATGTGATAACTCCATATTCTTTTGTATCTTCACGCCCATATCCCCGAAGAGGTAGGCAGAGGTACAACTAGGTCACCCACGACTAGCCGAAGATACTAAGTCCCACAATGTGAGAGGTGGCAAGCCTATCGCCAACCGGGCACATATCCTATCCCCAGCAACATTTTTGTATCAGAAAATTGGAAAAACCCCATTTTTTTGTTGCCCGATCCGAGATTCGAACCCGGGACCTCATACAGTCAAGTCCAACAACTGAACCGCTAGACCACAGAGGCGATTATTTTGATGAATCTTTTGATTTATGTAGATGGAGTTCCACCAGTGTACCAATCAGACTGTCAGTGGTAATTTATAACAATTCATCCGGATTAATAATCAGGTTAGCAACGCACCTTAAACAAATGCGGTGCCTACAGATTTTACCGTTTCTCACAACGAAATAAGTTATAACTTTATTAAGTTACATATTTTCACGGATATAATTAGCACTTTTAAAAACCGTTACCCGCGGGTAAGAAAGGAATTACAAAATTTCGTCACGGGACTTGAATCCTCAGTATCTCAAATGGTTAGAGCATTCGTCGTCTTGAGACAAAAGGTTATAGGTTCTTATCCAGTCTGGGGCGATATTTTTTCTTCCTTTTAAAAATGTATTGACTTACGGCCAATGTTAATAATGTATCTTAATCTAATGGATTTCAAGCAATCTAGATAGCTGCGTATCTACCGGCCTATCCTATACCTCATTCCCATATTTGTCCTGTGCACAGATATATTATTGGCAAGCGATAACATAAAAATGGATCAAAATATCAATCTTGGACAGCGAGTTTTGGATTAGGATTGATTATTAATATTGGTCGTTAAAAAAGCTTGTTCGCCCCGGACTGGATAAGAACTATACTATATTACATACCTAGTAGTTTATTAGTATTCTCATCATTCTCGATCTATAATATAAAAATGAATCTCTAAATGTGTTGGTAAGCGCATAACTTCCGAACGACTGGACCGATTTGGCTAATTCTTTTTTTATTGTGTTAGTTATATTCAGGTGAAGGTTTTTAAGATGAAAAAAAACCGGGATAGTTGCAGGGAAAATGGGAAAAACAATACTTTATTGTTTCCCATACTGAACGGGTGGAACGAAGTGCGCCGGAACAGCTACTATTATATAGAAGAAAGTCGTGATAGATACACTATTTATAACTCACGAACAGCTGAACCGATTTGGCTGAAAATTGATGCGGAATCAGATTATAACCAGAAAACGGGCAAAGGATACTTTTTATCCCGTTCAGCTGTGAGGAAACTAGGAAAATATTTTTTTTTTTTTCACACAAACTGAACGGGAGGAACGAAGTCCGCTGGAACAGCTAGTTTTTAATAGTATTATACCCCGTACTAAATAACTTTAAACTTAAGTATTTTTAAGCGATTTAAATATCAAATTCACTATTTTTTTAAATTTTAATATGATAAGATTGCGAAAAAGTAAACAGCTCTCTTGAAGGTATGAACAACGGTTATAGGCCACCGTCGTTCATACAGTATGTGTTACAATGACACAATAGATGTTACAGGTGCATCGCTTTCCTGTGGTCGGGGTTTTTGGGTCTGTTATGCAAGTTTATCTCTGTTATTGCCTCAGTGATCCAAGTGATGGACTTGACTTCATGAGGTCCTGGGTTCGAATGCCGGTCGGGCAACAAAAACAAAATCTGGTATTTGCAATTTTTTTTAAAAATGTTGCTTGGGATTGGATATGTGCCCGGTTGGCGATAGGATTGCCACCTATCACATTGTGGGACTTAGTGTCTTCGGCTAGTTTTGGGTGCCCTGGTTGTGCATCTGCCTACCTCATCTACGATATGGGCGTGAAGATACTTACTTACTTACTGACTACCCTAACTTCCGGACCGAAATTATGGCCGCAAAAATAAGTAATTTATTATAACAATAGTATTATTTGCGTCAATGTTATTGTTATGATGAATCATTTATTAATGTTGTGTAATTTTATTTATTTAGTTTTACTGTCTCATTTATAATTTTTAATTATTAATCACAGCAATATTTTTAAATTAAGTCATTTTAATTATACCTAATCATTGTCATACATTGTCATTGCTGACTCATTTTAAGTACTTATGTACGAATATTGTCTGGTTTAGATTTTAGAAACTGTCATCCTATTAATATTATAAATGCTAAAGTTTTTCTGTTTGTTTGTTTGTTTGCTTGATACTCCTTCACGCAAAAACTGCTGAACCGATTTTTATGAAATTTAGAACACACATAGAGTCACTTGTCATAGTAACTTGGATTAACACATAGGATAGTTTTTATCCCGAAAAAATGATCCTGTGGGACCTTTGACCACGTGGGCAACGCCGCGGGCAACAGCTAGTTGTCTATAGTTTAGACACCATCCTCCATATAAAAGTTGTATTGTTTTATGGTGGCACTCAGAGACATAAATTATTATTAAATAGGTCAGTCGACGTTTTGCATTAAAAACTGTAGATCTAAGTACAGCCGTCAGTGATTTTCTTGTTGGCAGTACTTAAAATACAGCAGAGATGTGTTATTGCAATAAAAACATACCAAATATGTAGGATTTGGTATGTTTAACAATTTCTTGGACCGGAAATTTTATTACAACTAGATGACATCTGAGGCTTTGATTTGCAGATTTTTTTTAAATTGGTGATACTGATCCTTCTTTATCTAGTTTAATAATACATACCTTTTACTACCTTCTATATTCTCCAGACAGTTGTAAGATGATAGAGATAAAGTAGTGACACCATAGAGTTAAATCTATGGGTGATACCAACCAAGGCGGGTTTTGGCAAAACTAGTTTTATCCAAAAAAAGGCGGTTCTCAATTCGACTGTAGGTTTTTTGTTTTTTTTTGTAGGTTACGCGATGGCAATCCCTGTATTATGTTCCATTTTTAGAAAATTTGTCATGATTCCCAAGTGATCCCACAAAATTCTAAACTACTAGCAGGATATTGATAAAATGTAAGTTGGACAATGGGCTTGGCCAGGTACAGGCAGAGGGGCAGCTGCCCCCACTCTCCTAGAAGAACTTTCACGTAGCCCTGCAACTCTCCAAATGAAGGAAAACCGTTGAAACGAACTATGTAGACATGATAAGTGTGGAAGAAAAATTTGTCCAAAAACAAGATGAAATGGAAAAAGGTAATTTAAAAAGTAATAAAAAAAATACCGTGATTAAACAACTATGTCCCAGTGTTGGTCCGGCATCGTTTGTAGAATTGACTAACTGCCTTCTTGCCAGGACGCTCATAAAAGGCAAGTATAGTGTTACAATCACTAGCACCTTGACATCTGACTAGGTGGTAGAGTTCAGCGACTCGTCAGGATTAGTACCAGCGCCTCACCTATTCCTACCGCATTAACGTCAACGTTTGCCGTCGACGAGTTCCGGTTCGGTGGGTGAGGCAGCTAGTAAACTTACTTTTGCTCGACGCCTAGCATCACGGCTTCAGGTTGGCATTACTACCTTTGGTGTCTCTAGGCTCCATGAATTTCTTACCCTCAGGAAATCCGTCTCCTTCTTTGCCTTCCAAATAAAAAAAATACATAGTATAGAGTCTCCGCTGCCCTCTGTAAGGAATCCTGGCTAAACTCTTGTGTGCGAATATCTCGGAATCATTAACTGTCTTTGGAAAAATAATTGTTAAACTGTATTATACTAAATGAAATAGAGCCGGGTTTTGATTGCCGGGTATATATACTTATATACTATATAAGTATACTCAAACCCATATCCCCGAAGAGGTAGGCAGAGGCACAAACAGGGCACCCACGACTAGTCGAAGATACATAGTCCCACAATGTGATAGGTGGCAAGTCTTTCGCCAACCGGGTACATATCCTATTCCGAGCAACATTTTTTTTATTAGAAAATTGTAAAAACCCAATTCTCGTTTTGTTGCCCGACCCGGGATTCGAACCCGGGATCTCATTCAGTCAAGTCCAACAATTGAAACGCTAGACCGGTTTAATTATAAAAGTTTAATTCAATCTCAAACTAGGCTAATCTCGATAAGGCTTAAGAGGTAGGTATCACCTTCAAGTATAACTTTACTCTTGGTTTTTACAATTGAGAACAAGTTTACTGCATACTTGACCTTTCAGACGAGTGGTCTGAAATCGTACAAGCGTCCCGTCGATACCCGTAGTTTATTTGATATTTTCCATCGTCGGCACTTGGTAAAACTTCCAAATATTCATATTTTTAAAGAAAGAAACACTTGTACTGTTTTACTTATCACTTATAATTTATTACTTTGTAATTAGTAGGGCTAAAACCCTGATGCCCTGAACTTAAACTAAGTTTAAGTTTTAGCCCTGATGATGCTGTATAAGCGAAACCGGTAGGCTACTAATTACAAAGTAATAAATTATAAGTGATAAGTAAAACAGTACAAGTGTTTCTTTCTTTAAAAATATGGATACCCGTAGTACCTACCTCATTTGTTTGATGTACTTATTGTCTCACTTTTTAAGCGACTTCAAAAAGCGAAGAAATTTTCAATTCGACTGTGTTTTTTTTGTATGTTTGTTACAGATTACTGGACCGATAAATCGCCTTTAATGATTCTTTTTTAAAATGGTAGATCACGACTTCGAGGTTTTATATAAATTTTAACATGATCCGACTAATGGTTTTTGCGTTATACTTAATAAGCGAATCACTTTTTAAAGAGTCGTCAACATATAAAAAAATATGAAGATAAGGCAAAAAACTTTGGACTGTCTCGCAATTATTAGATATTTTTGAAAAAATAACTATAAAATCGCACGGTACCTAATAAATTAGTGGAAGTTACAACACCACGTTTTTAAAAATTGTATACCTAGGTATAAAATGAAGTATCTGCTGGTAACCTCCACTGGATAACTTTGTCTTTCAAGCTTGTAAAAGACTAGCAGCCAGATAATTGGCGTTTACGAAACTGGGTCGTAGATATCTCGCGGTTTCGGCAGCATGTTAGGTAGGTAGGTAGATACAAAGGTAGGTATATACTTGGAGTATATTTAGCTTTCCTGCGAGAGTCAGTTGAATATCGGGATAAAAATTGATCTATGTCTTTCTCTAAGTTTTAACTTTTTATGTAACCTGTTTTTAAATGCTTGTACCGTATTATTATTATTGACAGATTCGTTGGTCGAGTGGCTAGCAATAACGCCTATCTACGCCGACGAATAAGGCTCGGGTTCGATTCTCGGCGGGAGCAGGCATTTGTTTGATAAACATTAAGATGTCTGCGTTTCCGGGTCTGGGTGTTTATTAAATTTATTCTATTTAAACTAACATCCATAATACAAGCATATAATTTGATTACTTTGGGGTTAGATTCAAGTTGTGTAATTTGCCCAGGGATATTTATTTATTTATTTATTATTAAACGTGGAATAAATTACTCCAAGTTTCAACCTGGTGTTACAGTCTTTATTACATTGTGATACAGACTATAATGTCAACTTAATGTCTTGATAATAATCTTACATATTATAACTCTCCTTAATTCGGATTAATAGAAACATACATACGAATTGAAAAAATCTCCTTTCTGAACTCAGTTAAAAAAGCCATTGGGCCAGGCCACAACACTGCGTTGCGACCTCGCATCGCGAAATCGACATCGCACAGTAATGCGATGCGATATCGCAACGCAAAAATTTCATCGGATACGACATCGTACGAAAAGACGGTAACCAACGGTTCAGTTTCTAGTGAGACATGGACCACACTGCGCGTGTTCTACTTTTGCTTACGTTAAGATCTATTAAGAAAAAGAAACAGCAAAGAAAATCCGGGGTTCAATTACTGACAAATTATGAATACAGGTAAAAATTGTATTGTGTCGAGATGGCGCACAAACATTTGAAGAAATGTTTGTTGACGATTCTTTGCAAATTTTACACAAAACACCAAACGACAGTGGAAAAGGAGCTAACATAATCAGAAAAGAATTTTGTAATTATTTTAATAGTGACATCGGAGGTCTTAATTGACAGTTAACAAACATATAAATATTTGTAAGTATTTACCGAGTTTTGCTTTTTCAACACTATTTAACTCCTCAAAATTTTTACACACTTCTCCCTTATACTTCTGTTTATAAAATGTTGTCTTCGAATTGTGATATATAAAGTATGGACACCGACTAAACGGCAGCGCGTTGTCGTTTGTACGTTTGTACGTTGCGGCAGCACATCGCAAATTTCCGCGATGCGTTGTTTGCGATGCGACGCCGTAACGCAGTGTTGTGGCCTGGCCCGTAGCATTTGTTATGTCATTTTTTTTTGTAATAAACATTCTATGTAACAAACATTTGTGTGTTGTGTTAATGTGTATAACATACACACTTTCGCGTCTAAAACATTAGCAGTTATAATATATATTATATATATATATTTGATTTCTTCTTCAGTAAATTCTGGTAGTCTTGATCTTAAAAATCCTTGTTCAGCGCTTTTAGCACCAATTTTTTGTTTCATAGTAGGAGGGAAATCGCCTTCTTTAGAGAATATCGGATGAGCATATTGACCCCACTAAAATAAAACAAAGTTAAAAATACGGTGAAAGTTGTTTTGTATATATATATATATATATAGCAGTTGTAACAATGGTGAATCAAAAAATCTAATCATTACTATCGCTGAAATAGTATCTAGGTATTTTAGTTGCACAGTATAGTCCTGCAGTTGCTCTTTCGAATTGTTATCACCGCCTTACCTGTCGTTGGTGCCGTAGCATCAGTACTCGACACTTTGGCGCTCCGGCTTGGAGGGTGAAGGAGTCAGTTAATTTAAGTATACAATAGGCTAAGTCTGAGATTGGCAACCAAGAGACCCGTTTTCTTGTTGGTATTTCTATTGGTTGCTATAAATTGAAACAGCAGAAAATAAAAAGATTATTCATAGACTAAAAACAAAAACTTACGTCATAAAGAATCATATCCACGGAATTTCCGGTCACCTGTTGTTTTGAATTCACACCTTTTTATGCTGATGACGTATAACTAATATAATAACTATTGTTTAATTAAGTTTGTGCACAAATGTTTAAAAAGTCACTGTCTTCAATTATTTTTTCTAACAATAATTGTCCAAACATTTAAATATTAACTAAGAGAAAAATAGCAATTCCAAACTAACTAAGTACAAAATAAGGTTTTATTTAAACGGTAAGATATTTAATAATATATTTTGTTATTGTTTCAAACGTACGTGTTTGCCGAAAGCGCGATTGAAACTGATACTGGGGGGTTACATTCCTGGGCGGGCGGGGTTGCTCACAGCCTATGTTTGTAATTCAGTTAAAGAGATTTGCAAATACTGAAACATAGTACGTGCTTATTACATTTTTAGCATTCCTCTACTGGTCTGTGAGACCGACTAATCACATTATTGAATTTTAATTATGCCGAAACTTCGTAGCGCAAGGACGACGATGTCTTAATCACTTGCTAGTAAAATCAAACAATTTAGTGCAATAATTACATATATACATATGTAATAGGTAGGCAGAGAAACGGGAGCTAGACCTCACGATCCGGACAAACCTGTCTAGCTTCCTTCACATTCATTACCCTTTTCATACAAACACGCCGGTTTCGGAGACTCTTGACACCACCCTCGAATAATAACCGATTGATCTGATCGTGGAATGTAGTGCAGTAATTTCTAATAAAAATAACGTTGTCTGAGATTGGATATGTGCACGTTTGCCGATATACTTGCCACCTGTCACAATGTGGGACTTAGTATCTCCAGCTGGTCGTGGGTGCCCTGGCTGTGCTTCTCTCTAATTCTTCGGGATAAGGGCGCGAATATACTCTAATAAAACCAACACAGCCTGATATTGAAAAAGTTTCCGGTTGATGATAGGTTTGCCACTACTTGTGGGACTATGT
>NJDC01012274.1:1004-11944 GCA_002245475.1 Calephelis virginiensis | reverse complement strand
ATACTTGCCACCTATCACAATGTGGGACTTAGTGTCTCCGGCTGGTCGTGGGTGCCCTGGCTGTGCTTCTCTCTAATTCTTCGGGATAAGGGCGCGAATATACTCTATAAAAACCAACACAGCCTGATATTGAAAAAGTTTCCGGTTGATGATAGCTTTGCCACTACTTGTGGGACTATGTACCATCGGCTAATCGTGGCTAGTTGTAGCTCAGCCTGCATCTTCGGAGATACGCGCATAGACACTTACTTAATACCACATCATTACAAATTGGAGTTCCGTGTTGTTTCGGGCTCCTTTCAGAATAAACCATCTGCCTTCCTGCGAGGCAGCTCGTAAAAGGCGAGCCATAGGCTTACCGTCACTAGCATCGTGACATCCTACTAGGTGGTAGAGTTTCGCTGCAACTCGCCCGGTTGGCTTACCTATTCCTGCAGCCATAAATGCTTGCCGTTGACGTGTTCCGGTTCGGAGGGTAAGGTAGCCGATAAACTTATTTTTGCTCGAGGCCTAACATCACGGGATCAGGTTGGCAACGCACCATTACAACCTTTCTCTAGGCGGCGTGAATTTCTTACTATCAAGAAATCCGTCTGCTTGTTTGCCATCCATTATCATAAAAAACCCACTTGTTGCTTATATACCTTCAAGCCTCATTCACGTGTCAGTCCCCGTGTGACACCGTGTGCGAATCACGATTGCCGACGTATTCTAATCCGTTTCTATTTGTATCAGTCTAAAGGCTAATCGGATTTAAAATCGCGTGGACGAGGCTTCGGTGGCACGGGACTCCAACTGTGTTTCAGAAACACAAGGTTAAGGTCAGATTTTCCCAGTCATCAGACTTTTTTTTATTCTTTATTGGGAGACAAGAAGCAGAGACGTATTTAGCTGTACAGACTCCCAAAAATTGGCCAAGTGTGTAAACGTAAGTAGTTAAACTTCTGGCAACATTTTTCGTAGAGTTTTAAAAAAGTTTCATTTAAAAAAGACTTAGATATGTAACGCGAATTGTATAAGGTGGTTACTTCGGTCTCACTGTGTAAACTAACTTGAAGATAATAATATATCTTCAAGTACTTCTTCGAATTAAAAATTACTAAAAATGCAGTACGAAATTCAGTGATAAAATTGTGTTTTTTGTGGAGCGCAATTAGATGTGAATGAACGTAATCGTAACACAGAAATGTAACGGCTTTCTTTCATACATCGATAAAGAAGATATACTTCCAAATTAATGTATTAATAAGCTTAAGCTGATCAACCCAGACATTAATAAAACCTCAACAGACTGTGAAAGTTGACATCTCAAAAATATATTAGGGTAATGGGCATGGCCATAGTATTTCTTGAAGGTAAGTACACATTGTCAATATAGATGTTATTGATGCTATTTAAACATTGAGATCCTGCGTCTGACATAAATTGGGGAGGTAATTTGCAAAAATTCAAAATTAAATTGTTTTGCACTTATTTTTTTAAATACAAATTTCTTTAATGACTCTTAAATTTGTTTAGTAGATAAGATTTACATATTGATGAAATTTAAATAACATATTATAACGTTTAGAGATATTTTTGGCCGGTTGGCGATAGGCTTGCCACCTATCACATTGTGGGACTTAGTGTCTTCGGCTAGTCGTGGGTGCCTTGGTTGTACCTCTGCCTACCTCTTCGGGGATATGGGCGTGAAGATACTTTAGTGATATTTTGAAATAATGATGGTTGTACCTATTTTATTATACACACCTAATTATTATATTTATATTTTATTCGTTTTGAGTATGGCTATAACCGTTTTTATAGCCACTTTTTGTACACAATGCTTTCCATTTTATTTTTACAGCATTATTTTTTGTGTTGGATGGAAAACAATTATTTACTTAAATTTAAGCTCGCCTTGTTGTTATTTCTCCTTTTCATACATCATCAAATTATTAAATAAATAAAGAAAATATAATTAATTTAAATAAATAATTAAACTTGAATTTATTAAAACCTAGTCAAGGGTCGACTATAAAAAGCATAGGACAATTATTAGAACATAAAAACGTTATGTCTACCTTTTATGAGTGGGTGAAGGCAGAGTGTCCGTGTTATATCCAGACATGTCCCAGTTGTCCTCTATTCAAGGGCGTCTAGAGACGAGGGTTGTACAAAAGGCCACAGAGACGAACGATTCAAAGAAGTAATATATTATATTATGTACTTCAAAGTCAATGACTGATATGTTAGCTGAAATAAAAAAAAGGAAATTATTTTCTTTAAGCTAAAATTAAAAAAAATAAGCAATCTAAAAAGCTTGATAAGATAATTATTTTTTATGGTCCTAATATCTGTTAAAAAAAAGTACTAATTAGAACATGTTCAACACCCTCGCTTTTGTACGATATAATTTTATTTTATTTTATTATTTGTTTTAATGATACTGGAAGACAAACAAGCAAACGGATTTCCTGATAGTAAGAAATTTACGCCGGCTAGAGACGCCAAAGGTGGTAATGGTGCGTTGCCAACCTGAGGCCGGGATGTTAGGCATCGAGCAAAAAATAAATGTAACGGCTACCTTATCCTCCGAACCGGAACACGTCAACGGCAAGCGCTGACGTTATGGTGGCAGGAATAAATAAGGCGGTGCTACCTATCCGGGCGAGTCGCTACAAAAACTCTACCACCTAGTCAGATATCACTGTGCTAGTGACGATAAGCCTACACTCGCCTTTTACGAGCTGCCTGGCAATTCCCTCGTGAAGTAGGTTATGAAATACATGATACTGCGGAAAATTCGAAGTAGCACTTTGCTGCCGGGATTCAATCAATATAGTTACCTACCTATATCACAAAAGCACTCGGTGTTCATTACTTAGTAATTTAAAATAGTACACTATTTTAAGCCATTAATAATTACCATACAAAGAAGTAAGGCAAGTTTAAAAGCTAGCTATAATGCTATGGCAGATTGTTTATATAGTACTTCAATCGACACTATTTTCTCATATATTATTTTTGCGTACCTTTCATCATGTTTAGGTACGCAGCGCCCGCGACTGGAGATTTTAAAAAGAATAATTTGGTTTTGGCGCCTGAACCTGAAGTACTTCGCGAGTTTTTAGGCAAAGCGAATGAAAAACGCGATCTATAATTGCGTTGCGTGACACATAATCGTAGTTAAGTAAATAAATCTTCCTTTTCATTTTTTTAAACTTAATTCAAATATATTATTATTTCGAATAGAAGTGGAGCAACTTTTGCATGCGTGGTCACATACTAACAATTGTGAACATAAACCGGTTTAATTTTAGACTTTGCCAGTAATTTTTGAACTAACTATGTTTTAATTATTGTTTTTTCTTTGTGTGTATCTTTATATGTATAAAACTGTTTAACTGTGAAGTGCTACATTCGCACAAACCCTTCTAGGGTTTATGGATGTAAGAAATACCTTTTATTCTTATGTGTCTTAATAAATAAATGAAAAAAAAAGTAGGACCTATAAAGTTAATGATATTATTTTTTTAACACGTATTAAATATTTGAAGCAATGTCATCACAAGCAAACTATTACCAATGTATTTAGTTAAGTAAGGTAGGTATATAAGTGTTTATAACTTATTTTTCACCTAAAGCCTGTTATCATGAAATTGGGCAGAATATATCGTAGACTGTTTTACATATTTACCTATGCGTATAGCAGGGGTGGCCAACTTGGTTAGACATGAGATGTACTGTTTATTAACGAAGCCCAGTGCGATCCACCACTTACATACTTGATATATTTATATATATATTGTTTCCTTAAATTTACTTAATACTTTGGAATGGAAGTCTTGATGATGTTAAATCAACATTTATAGGTACCTATGTCCTATTCATGATGTGAGCATTGCGCCGTATTTTTTTAAATGACTAATGTGTTGCCAACCTCGTGGTTTTCACAACTTCACCGGACTTTATGGGCCGAGCAGAGTGCTCACCCCGAGACATTATTATTTTGATGGATTGGGCTGTTCCCTACAACGCCAGTAACAAGGGCTGTCTCCCGGGAGACCGTACCTCGACTTGGTGCTGTGTTCTGGTTACTGGGTGGATTTGATGGAGGCATAGGCGCCGGGCGCAAGAGAGATCTTCGTCGCCGAGAGCAGCGGCGACGGTGCAGAGTAGTGTCTTGAGGACATGACGGGGCAAAATTTTGATTTGTTGGGCACGTTTGAGGCTGGTGTCTCTAATTTTAATAGTTGGGAATTACGTTGCGCAGTCTGGTCTATTTATTTATAATTTTTGCCTTGCCACGATCGACTGGACTAATGGATGCGATCGACCGGTCAATCGCGATTGACAGGTTGGCTACCCCTGGCCTATAGCTATGCTATACCATTGCTCCTAGTGTATAGTAGGGTTAGCTACTCTTAAATCTCAATTTCTTGCAAATTGGAATAGGATGTGTCAATTTAGGTATCTAATCTTGAACACTTAGTTTCAACAAAAATCATCGAATTCAATAAAATAGTTTATTGTTTAATATTAAATAAATGTTAACAACACGCTTTTGTGTTCAAGAGTAGGTACCTAAAAATATACAACATACTAGCGGCCCAGTACGTGCTTTGCGACGTATATGACCGCATGAATAACATAACACAACAAAACAAAAAAAAACAAAAAAACATCTGAAAAAAGGTTCTATATGACGTCACAATCCCCATCTGAAAAATGTTTCGATTTGACTGAAAAATACCCACTAACAAAATGGAGGATCATTTTGTTGAACTCATTTGTTATAAATAATATAATAAATGAAGAACCGCTCTACCGATTTTATTCAAACTTCACATAAACCATCTACTAAATAGTCAAAGCAAACAAAGCCTAAAAATATTGTTTGGATAGGTGAGCCCGCTCCGCTCCGCACAGAAAGATTTACTGATATACAAAATGCAAGCAAATCCAAATTACAAGCGCTGAGCGTAGCTTAAATAATTGTTATTATCATGACGTGACGTCGATATGGTTTTTGACGACTGGTTCTGACGTTAGTTAGACTCTTATAAAGGTAGATACGCCGTCTGAATTTATACAGGGCTGCTTTGAAAAAACCGGCTAAATTTTAATAAAAATTATTGAAAGGGTAAAGGCTTAAATGGTAATGTATTTTGAACATTATTGCCAAATCGTAATATTTACTATTAAATACATTTAAAACAATCCGCAAAAATGCTTCACTTCACGTAATGTCGTACCGAGTATGAGTCATGACATCACCAGCCTGCGAACGCGACTAAGGTCGGCGGGAACCAGATTTATGCTTTGTTTACGTTATAATCATGCATCTTGTATTTTGCGTTGGATAAAAATTATAAATTGATTTTTAATTAGGTACTTCATAGATCGAAAGTGTTATCGATTTCGAATCGTTTTTCAAAATTGGGCTTAAAACTTAAAACTTTAAATGTCACCTATCTAAACTGCGAAATGAACAGCTTTTGAGTTAAATAATGTTTATCTTATAGGTCTGTTTTAAAATATTGACAAACCGGTACAAATTGGTCCAGAAGCTTTTTATAGTGTAGGTACCTACAATAACAATTGAGTGTACCATAACAAAATATGTATGTACTTGGTCAAACAAACTCGTAACAACTATTTCGATCTCGATAGTCAGGTGCGATACCCGCGTCGAGCTATAAAAAATGTTTATTCAATTTTTAATGATTGAATTTGAGTTGACCCGGAATTGAGTATGTGTTCGGATGGCAATAGGTTTGCCACCTATTTCATTGTGGGACTTTAAGTGTCTTCGTTGTTGTAACTCCGTCAACCTATTCGGGGATTCGGGCTTGGGGATAATTACTTTTTACAGATTGTTTCATTTCGTGCTTTACACAGTGAAAAGACGTAAGACATTTGGTAAGACACTGATTTTCCGCAAGAAGTAATAGGTGTATACTTGGCAGACTTACAATACAAATGAGAAAAAGTTGTTTTTCTTCTTGTTCTTTTATAAAAATGGCTTTTTAAAAAGAGTTAATTGCTGTCACAAGTGACATTTGCCTCTTGAAAGTCGTTTCTTGCCAGTGCTGCCAAGTTAGCATATTTTATGCTAAATTAAGTAGGTTTTATGTCGTTATTTTTTTTTAAGTTAATTTGCCCCTTTCTGGGGCCGGCTAAGACCTTTAGGCCATGCCACGTCTTCCGTAATAATAAATTCTTTTTCATATCAAAATTTTAAATTCATTTCTTCAGTTTCTTAACATACTGTCTTCCCCTTTTTAAAAATCATTTCCTTCACTAAGACAAAGCTTATTTGAGTCCTTCAATACGTCTTTAGTTTTAATTTCTTGAAGTTTACATATTATGTTTCTCCGTTAATTTGTTTTATAGAAAGTCACATCCTTGAATTACGATTATTTTCACACAAATTATAAAACTAAAATTCTGAACACCAAAATCATCTTCTTTTATGTTGGCGCCAAAACTTCTACGACAGTGCAAAAAGTATTTTTAATATTCTTTTTTTTACCTCTATATTTTATACTAGTCTTATATTATGTAATAAACCCATATCTTAATATTTCATGTCTTTTTCTAGTTTCGTCTTCAAATTTCTTTCTTGTTCAGGCCTCTGCCTCT
The DNA here is from genome assembly GCA_002245475.1 of Calephelis virginiensis. Taxonomy (NCBI): domain Eukaryota; kingdom Metazoa; phylum Arthropoda; class Insecta; order Lepidoptera; family Riodinidae; genus Calephelis; species Calephelis virginiensis. The sequence continues at coordinate 5,317 of NJDC01012274.1, read as the reverse complement.
TCTGTCGTGATAAAACTCTACAATAGTCTTTCACTAGTATAGTTTATTTACTAAATCACATTTACACACAACTAAGTAATATTTACACTTTAATTAATTTACAAATTATACATGTTTACATTATATTACACATTTTTAGCTTAAGGATTGGAGGGAACCCTCGAAAAGCGCGCCTTCCCCCTCCGACCGTTCCCGCCAACCCGTTTTATGTCGTGTAGCATATTTGTTTGTCGCCTGGCATATAAACTAATCGTTTCACTTGAATTATAAAGATAGTAGGTAAAGCACTTAATTTATATGTAAAAATACTGATATTTCGATCTATGAAAAGATCAAATTATATATTTGGTAAATATACTTAATAAACTTAACTTTAACTTCAAAGTTATGGAATTCATAACAACCAGCTGTCAAATGAGTGACAGTACGGTTTTCGTCGTGGTCGTTCAACAGGGTGATCTTTTAGTTCATTTGACATTCCGTTCGCAATGGGCGCAATAGTTGAAAGCAAGGGGAACAATGTCTGTTAGTGTAGACATAGCGAAAGCTTTTGATCGGGTGTATCACAAAACACTACTGACGAAGCTTCCTTCTTACGGTCTTTTTGAGAAATTATGCAAACGGGTCATTATACTCCGACCAAAACCAACGTGCCAACTGGGTCATAAATCATTGTCATGCAGGTCTTATGGCACTACGCTGGTCTTGTGCGTAACAGGGGAAAAGGTTTGTCGACAGTCGATAACAGCCGCTAGTATGATTTAAACTTAAACTGATATAATTGCATAATAATAAATTAATATTTTGTGTTTACAACATAATAACTTTTACATAGGTAGGTACTTGAATGATACTTAACGAGTAGTACGAGCAAGCGGCATCCGTTTATTGATAACGACTAGTTTATCGACAAAGAACTGTGCAACATTTTTACGACCCTATGGTTTTAATGATTTATGGCCCTGTTCGCACGCTGGTATTGGCCGGAGTACTCTCTAAGGCACTCCTACACTACTACTTTCTCCTACACTGTTGCTTCTGCATATCAATTATCAATGACATGTTGCAAATTACTGTTTTACCTTTACGTACAGTACTTTATACAAACGGTATTATATTGTTTTTAAATATTAATATTATACTCACCAAAAAAAATTTTTCATTTTATTTAAAATTTGAGACCACGGAGCAACGACTTTTGTGGCCCCGCGGCCTCCACAAATCTAAATACAGCCATGCCGGTGGTAGATTTTCGAATTATATAAACGCGTCACGAGTACCGAATTGCAAAGTGTAGGTGAAATGAAATAATATTATTATTTTCTATTTGTCATGATACTCCTGTGCTGATCCGGGCCCTCTTAAGAGGCGAGCATAGATTGAACTATGGATCATGCTTCCGAACATTTTACCTGTGGTGATATGGGTTTATATTCCACGTCCAAATTTGCTTGGGTGTCATCCGAAGACGGTGTCGAAAGTAACAGAGACTGGGCATCTGAAAAAAACAAATGTGGAAGAAACTTGACAGATCTGTAAAAATTATGTCATGTGGCACTCAATACACTTTACCAACCTATAACCTACCTCTTGCAAGGAACTTGATGTGCACAGACTAGTAAGAGAACTATACGTTTTGATGTGTGTATTCTATGCATACGTGTGTGTCTAAACCATGTCTAAACTGGTCTACACACTTTAGACATAATTTTATTTTTAAGCAATTTAGTATTTCTTTTGTTTACTTTATCAATTACATATATTTTTTTATTTAAATAATAACAAATGTCTATTTCTTTGATGCAGAAAATTTTAACATAATTTTGGCAAAATTTTAACTTCAGTAAGCATATTTTATGATTTTCTTGTTGGCAGCACTGTTTGTTGTCACTTGTCAGTTGGGATTTGTGTATGTTGTGTAGTGAAAGAGTTTTGTTTTCAAACAATTCAATCTTAATTATTTACTGTATAACTTTCTATCCAGTTTTGTCACTTGTTCTAATTTTAGATGACTCTTGGACGTAAATACCAGAATTGTTCCGGGTAAGTGATTTCATTAACCTTGTATGGGAATAACGGTTTAATCGTGCATGAACGTGGGTCAGAGTCAAAGTATTAATAAACCTCCAGAGAATTGATTTTTACCTATTTATAGGAATGCTGGGGAGGCTCGTAAGGTCTATGCTAGCCAGTCGAAGGCTGAGACTTTATCAGGGTGCTCATCTTCTGTAAGTTCTGAGTAACATTACTAACCAAATTATGCATGTCTGTGAATCATCTTTTCTCCTTATTTTAATCGGTAATTAAGATGCTTTGTTTTTATTTTTACACAAAACGCAGAATACTGGTTTGTGTGAGCATTTTATAAAACTTACTTCTTCACATTGTTTAATTTTATTTACCTCTTCAAAATATAGCATGAAATCATCTCAGACCAAAAAGAAAGTATTACTGGTCTGAGGAAATCATATTTCATTTTTCTAAAAGATACATTCTATTATAATATTCTTAACGACTCATAGATTTTGCTTATAGGTCATAGAGTATTTATTTTTAATAACCCTGAAAAACATAAATTAATTGAATCTAGTCCCAAAGCAAGCATATGGGAGTTATCCTATTAATATTATAAATGCGAAAGTTTGTAAGTATGGATGTATGGATGTTTGTTACTCTTTCACGCTCGAATGGCTGAACGGATTTGTCTGAAATTTGGAAGACAGATAGATTGTGACCTGGATTAACATATAGGCTATTTTTAATCCCGGTCGCACACTGGGTTTCTGTGAAAACGCGGGCGAAGCCACAGGTAGCAGCTAGTGCAACAATACTTCTACCTAGAAATACTTGAAAAGATACCAGAATAAATTTAATAAACACGCCTAGAAATGCTGACATCTTGATGCTCATTACACAAATGCCTGTCCCTGTTGAAGTCAAACTTAAGACTTGGTTTATTATTATATTGGTTAGCATGTACACCAAACCAGTGAGGTCAACAAGCCAGTCTAATAAAGAAAAAAGTTGGAGTTAAAAATAATAGTTAATTATGTCAGCTATGTACTATTTGTACCTTTAGTATTTTTGTGACAGCTTTTCTCTCAAATATAGTCAGCCACAATGACTAAGTTTTTGATAAATGTTGATATACCTACAAATGTGATGTAGATGTTAGATCTATGATGTTTGATAACTGGTCTTGTTATTAGTGGCTGTTTATTTATTATCATCCTCCTAAATTATGGGAATTTGTTTCTTATGAAAAGATTGAGACATGCTCATCTTTATTGATTATCCGCTGTGTTATGTTATATATTATGTTATATACTAGTTCAATGCTAAATTTGAGCTTATGGCAAGCTTAATCTAAGAATAATAAATCGATTGAAACTGATTCGAAGATGAAAACTGATTCTATCAGATTGTTATGTTTTGCTAGCATGGCTTGTAAAGCTTCAACACCATATATATTTTCGACTAGATTTTGCTAGTAAAAACTAGTCATACATATATTAAGGGTTGTATTTCACCAGGACATCGTAGTGCTAGCTCTGTATGGTGTCTCACTCACTCAGCCGCCAATCCGGCTGCCAGTGACGGCCATTTAGATACTGTCGCGGAGTAGTGTGGGAACTCTTGTGTATGTATGGTGTCTAGTTTGGTAGCGCGAATAGTTGTACTGCCATGGCGTCCTGGTAAAATAAAGCCCTATGTATGTATTTGTTACAATAGAACTCATCTTGGTAAGTGATATTTAAGTTTTAGTTCCTACATTTCTGGTAGTTGTGGTTGGGAATTGCAAAATACGGGCTACAGGAAAAATAACAAGTTATTAGGTGTTAGTTTCCATTTAAGCTGTTAGTAATAAATATTTACAAACACATTTAATTAATCTTTCTGTGACGCGCTAAAAATAAAAATGTTATTTCTTTAAAATAAATAGACTAAACCCTTTTATAATTTTAAAATAAATAATTATTGATTTAAATGGTGCTATAATTATTTGTGTAATTTAAAAAGGCTTTAGCCTTATGTAGATTTCTGTACAAGTTTTGCTTCAAATATCACTGAAAAAATTAAAACTACTAAAGATTCTTTTGTCAATAGAAACCCATATTGCCTACTTATGATTTATAAAAAATATGTATGATTTTATTTTAATACACTTTTTATAAGGAGCTCTACAAAAAAATCTGTGTTAGATGTATAAAAATGTTGTATTTATTGAATGTTTTACTAATCGAATCAAAAAAGTCTGTGAGAATGTCTATGTAATTTTTTTTATTATATTGGAAGGCAAACAAGCAGACGGA
>NJDC01012262.1:0-24078 GCA_002245475.1 Calephelis virginiensis | reverse complement strand
TTAAAATTCAAATGTACAAGTCCGAATTTTTAAAGTTAGAAACAGCTTACCTTGGTCATGTCATTAGTAAAGACGGTATCAAACCAAATCCTGACAAAATTAAGGCTATTGAAAATTACCCCCTACCGAAAACACCCAAAGAAATTAAACAATTTTTAGGACTTTTAGGATATTACCGAAAATTCATACCGGACTTCGCTCATCTGACAAAACCAAGGACAAAATGTTTAAAGAAATGTAATAAGATTAAATTAGACCATGAATACATTAACTGTTTCGAAACCTGCAAAAAATTACTGACTAACGACCCCATACTTCAATACCCCGACTTTACAAAAGACTTCATACTGACTACAGATGCTTCAAACGTAGCTATTGGCGCTGTCCTCTCTCAAGGCCCAGTAGGCTCCGACAGACCAATCTGTTACGCATCCAGAACCTTAAATGACAGTGAACTCAACTACAGTACCATTGAGAAGGAACTCCTTGCAATAGTATGGGCCACAAAATATTTCAGACCTTACTTTTTCGGTCGTAAATTCAAAATTCTTACCAACCATAAGCCACTACAGTGGATCATGAATCTTAAAGAACCGAATTTAAGACTGACACGATGGCGACTGAAACTAAGCGAATATGACTACACGATAGTTTACAAAAAAGGCAAAAACAACACCAACGCCGACGCTTTGTCTAGGATTCAGATACGAATATAAAAACATACAAAACATAGCCAGCCAACAAAAGTTAGCAACACGTTATACACAAGACATAGTTCTTGCCGACCTCCCTATTTATATATATACGTCTAAAAAGAAAGGACCTATAGCTAAATCTCGACTCAAATGTGTACCTAAGACTTAGACATTGTTTCAGGTTTCGACTATTGCTACTCGTCCATCTGACGATGGCGTCTGAAATACAACTTGAACATCTTGACAATGGACCTGGACTTTAACCGTTTAAACTTGGACCGACTAAACTTATAACACAATATCACTCCTTTATACAATATATAGAGCTAACCGACTTAGACAGCCAACTTGACTCAATTTACAGCCAAATTAATTATTTTAAGATACAGCTTAATAATTACACCTTGCCCGTGTTCGAAATTCAAATAGATTATTTAAATAGTAAACTCTGTAAGATAACTTCACAATTAAAGAGTTTACAACCTAACCGCATCAAAACAGGACTAATAGATGGACTTGGATCCTTTATCAAAAGCATAACTGGAAACCTAGACCATTCCGATGCCGAAAATTATAATAACGCTATTAAGATATTAGAGAAAAACAACGAAAGACTAGTTACCGAAATCAATAGCCACATTAGTCTTAATAAGGAGTGGATGTCGCAATACTCTCAGCTAATGACAGACATAACAGACAACCAACGAAAAATAAATGAGACCTAAAGTTTAATTTTGGATTGAGATAATTTTTCTGAGATGAGATTTGCCAAATTCGCTCAACTCTTAATTATAATTACAGAAAACTTAGACGATTTATACTTAGAATTAGTAAGGTTAGAAAACATTTTAGCGTTTAGTCAAGCAGCAAGCACCCATCATAGCATGCTTAGTATAGACTATAGACAATTTAGAAAAGATGATCTTTAGACTTAAAAACATCTATGGTAATGATCACATATTAGATGCCGATTTAAGAGACTATTATAGTATCATTAAACCCGGTAGCTATTTTGTTAATAAGCGCATAGTAGTAATTTTTAAATTTCCTATAATATCACCTAAAAATTTCGATAATAGCAGGTATACGAACTACTAAAAATGTTAAATTTCCCTTACACAATTACCCCACATATTTTAAAACCTCAATATTTAAAAATAATTACCTTTTCTGCATCTTAAATATACTGACCAATTTGACCAAATAATGACCAATTATTTGGGTTAATCATTGGGTCGTTTATACGGACTTCAGGGTCCTAAAGACCATTTTGTGACCTTGAAATTATTTAAACTACAAATATCTATGCAACGAAGCCTGACCAAATTATAAAATCTACTGACCAATTACGACCTTTTAGTGACCAATTACATGTAATACTAATATTTTTTATAAATGCAACCAGGGGAGCCAAAAGATATGTGTTGACCTTGAAATTTTATTTTTCCATTTTCAGAAAAACCGAACCTGACCAAATTTGCAAATGTACTAACCATTTGTGACCAATTATTTAGGACAAAAAACATGTCAAAATTCCAACTTAGGGGTTCTAGCATCAAATAGCCCTATAATAGCTCTTAATTTGTGCGTATTTGTGACAAAATTAGATTTAAAAAAAATATTTATAGTTTTTAAGTAACCAGGGTTTTCCAAAAATTAAAAAAAAATCGTAGCGCCTAAATAATAAAATATATAAGGTCGCCGAAAACTGTATTCGGTCCTTCTTAGCGTGTATATTTACTATAACAAAAATTCAAAAGCATACGTAGATGCGTTTTTGACTAATATGACTTAAAGTCAAAAAACGGCGTCCTAACTTTGACGTTACTGTACAAATTCCACCTAAGATGTTTAGGTCTTAACCAAAAATTAGTGAGTTTAGTCAAATAATATGTAAGATAAATATCCAGTACGAAATATTTCGCATTAAGTAAATATAAACAAAAACCAAAACAACCAGTCAAACGCTGGTTATCCGGCCAAATTCGAATGTAAAAATAAGCGGCGATTTCATACATATGGCAATGGCAATGAATGCGTTAACGCGTAGGTATTCAAGTTATTGCAACACTATACGTATTTTCGTTTAACTCAACGAGAACATTAAAATTTAATTAATTTAAAAAATAACAATACACATATTTTCTTTTATAATTTTTATTCTTAGAATTATTGTACGTGTTTATATAATTCCGATCTTGTTGGCAACGTCTAACGCGTCGTAGTCTCGCGCTAATCTCACGTACGCTTTCTTCTTGCCATCGGGTCTGTAAAAATTAAGGAAGATTTAGTATCTTTTCTCATAATATTCACGATAAATTAAGTTTGGTATATATTCAGAAATGTGTCTTTTAATTTTCATCCTCAATCAAAGAGATTCCCACATAATCTGTCATCATATTAATTATTACGGCATTCACATTTCGCAATGTTCTATTAAAGTAACAATGTTATTGTTACTAGCAACATTTTCTTTGTTATGTCTATAATGCAGTATCTTTCTGATTTTTATACATTTCTTTTTTCCTGTGTTGGTCCCGATTGTTGTTGGTCAAATATAGATCTCTACCAACAAGGCCACAGGTGGGAAGAGTGGTGTGCAGCAACTTGCACAGGCAGTGATCCACGGCCTTACCTACTCCAGCCACCATGACGTCATGACGTCATTATCCGGTCTGGAGATCACGTTAGGAGGTAGAATTACACAGTAGACCTTTTATCCCGGCCTCAGGACAGCAATGCATCTGTAACATCTATAGTGTGTATAGGTCAGTTTGCTTTTTTGCTATCCTCTCACAAAAAAATATATATATGTTCTTGCAATGTAATCTGTCCATCAAATGTTTGCTCATAGCAGTGGCACAATTTAGTCATTTATAATATACTTAAAGATTTCATTTATTTACTTTTAACAAAAATCGCACAACTTACAGACACAATTGTTCAATAAAAAAAATGTAAAATTTGACAACCCAAATATTTTAATTACAAATTTAATTTACCAAAAATAAAGGATATCAAGTGAATACTAAGCTACCGCATCGACTGTTAAGCTACTACTTGAACGTAAGTTTTAGGTAGGATTCATAATATCCTAGCTAATCTTAAGTTGTTTAAACTTTCCTTCCTAGTACCTATACTGTATCACTTAAATGAATAGGATATTAGTTACCTATTAGGTTTATATTGGTTTTTCATAATGTTACAATAGTGTTGTATCAAAATAATGAACTGTATTAATTAATAGATTACTACAAACAAATTTAATACATGTGCTAACATTTTTTTAACCTCAACTACTTGAAGATTTAAATACTTGAAGATATAAAAACTTAAAACTTAAACTAGCAGTTTCACGCAGCATCGCCTGGGCAACTTGGTTTTTACTGCACCGATTTTGATGAAACAAAGTCTATGCCACTCAGGGATAATGTAGCATTCTAAAGGTGAAAGAAGAATTTTTGAAATTAGTCCAGTAGTTTTAGAGCCTATTCATTTCAAACAAACAAAAAAAAATCAAATTTTTCCTCTATAATATTAATATAGATAACAATGTAGTAATAGCAAACACCTAACATTATGTTCAACAAAAAAGCCTTTCTTTTAAATTTTTCTGGACTTTTGTCATTGCAGTAATTTAAACAACTATAAATAATTATGTGTATAGGTGCAACGCCTAAAACCTAAAGTGGATCATACCTAATTAGAGTATTCACTTTAGCAACATTGATGTCATATAACTTCTTCACTGCAGCTTTAATGTGATGTTTGTTAGAGCTGGTGTGAACAATGAATACCAATGTATTATTATCTTCAATTTTCTTCATTGCTGCTTCTGATGTCAATGGATATTTGATGATATTGTAAGCATCCATACTGGAATTACAAATTAATAGGTATTACTTACTAATCAAAATTACTTTTGGTTTTTGGTCAGAGTAACCAAATGTAAAATTAAGTATTTTAGTTGAAACTAGTGAAAGACTGGATTTGCCACTTTTTCACACCTATGTTTCTCTATATAACAGATATTTGATTAAATATAGTTTAGATTTACAGAAAAACTAGCAAAATGATACAGATCATCTAAGTAGAAACAATTAATCCCTGCATCGCATTCAGTATTTTCATCTCGTATTTTCACGCCCATATCCCCGAAGAGGAAGGCAGAGGCACAACCAGGGCATCCACGACTAGCCAAAGATACAAGTCCCACAATGTGATAGGTGGCAAGCCTATCGCCAACCGGACACATATACTATCCCAAGCAACATTTTTTTATTAGAAAATTGAAAAAACGCAATTTTCTTTTTGTTGCCATGCCCGGGATTCGAACCTGGAGCTTCATGCAGTCAAGTCCAACAACTGAACCGCTAGACCACAGAGGCGATAATTTCGATATTTTCTTCTTATACACATAAAACATATCTGGATTTAGACATTCAGTTATTACATTTCAACAATTTTTTTCAAATTCTAGAAAGTGCAAGACAAAGCAGACATCTGGTTCTGTGCTATAGCAACATTTCTAGAAATAAACAAAATTGCAAATGTGAATTACAGGTGACAGTTGACACATGCAGATTGTATTTCTTGAAACACTTGACACTCACACACAGTTGAGATGTCAGCATTAAAATCTATACAGCAACATATCTATATAAAACTATCTAGCTTCCATTTGCAGCTTCACTCGAATGTTAAAGTATATGTTTTTATGGATTGTAGCCTATGTGTTAGTCTATCTATCTATCCGCTTAGTCTATCTCCACCTCTATTCTAATAGTTACCTAGAGTAGAACAAAGATTCACACTTGAAAGACATACTTATTATGTATGTCGGAAGGTCATGAGCAAGGTTTAGTAACTGTAATCAGTGTTTGTAACGTGTTTCTCAACTGCTCTCTTATATCAGGAAGTAAAGAACCAAGTAGTATAGTTATGTTATTGTGATATTTAAAGTTGGCATAGCAGGTGGTACATACAGTGGCTTATTTTGCTGCTGTGATGATATAAATCATAGCAGCCATATTTTGTGAGACATATTCTGTTATTGGGGGTGCATTGACTCACACTGAGAGGTAAACTTTGACAAGTTTACGTAGTGATGCCTAATAAGGCTTACTCCAATATTTACAATAGTTTGTTACCAGTTTGAGTAACAACTATATCATATAATATTATGTCATATTAGGCTTACTCCAATTTTTAAAATTCCTTTTTACCAGTTTGAGTAACAACTATATCATATAATATTGTAAGTTATATGATGTGTTTGTAAGTATCTACTAAATCAGGTGTTACAGGTTCTTGTTTTAATATTTCTAAATTTATTACTACAGAGGCTGATTAAATTATGAAGAATCAACAACACCTACAAGTTAAAAGCTTTTGGGCTATGAGTCCGGTTGCTCTTGTTTGTCCTACGGGCAGTATTTTCTCTGCAAAATGTGTATCTTAAAATTTATGTTTATCTCCAACTTGAGAACATAATGTATAATAGGTGAAAACTATGTATACTTCTGTTTCAACAATTAGAATAATATAGAGCTTAAAAGCCATCGACTTAAATATGTTTTAAGAAATCATAATATAATATATCCTGCATTTTCACTCACATCCACATAAACAGTGACAGTCATAACAGGTTACACAGATTACAGAAACTCATAAGCTAAAATATTAGTATGGAATTGTAGACATACCGGTTTCTTTTAGGAAGAGATTTCCTAGGGTACTTAGGATTCCGTGGTGGCTCAAAGGTTTTTGGTCTACGGAAGTGTACAGATGTACGAATTTTACGTACTCTTTTTCCATGTTCTCCTTTCACAACCTGAAAAATAAAAACGACTCAAATTATACTGAAAAATAAAATCTATGCTAATTGTGTCTTATCTGTTATACTTTAGTAACTAAACTGAAAAGAATAAATGATCTATTTGACTGAAAGGATGGACAAAATTTATTGTATGGTGTAAATAGAAAGAGTCTTCCTTGTTTACACACAACACAATTAAATTATCAGCAAACCTGACAAAGAAAAGCAATAGTAAGATATACATATTTTTATATGAAAACTCTTGTTTATAAAAAAGCAAACATTTTCATTTAAAAACATGAATGTCAGTTTTATTAAAAACCTACAATGGAATATTGTTATAAAATCAAAACAGCAATTCTTGGTCGGGATTAGACAGTATTTACTGAACTATGAAATCACAAATTGCACAAACCCACAACTTGCAACACTTTGCTTACAACATTAATGTTATAATTCATGCAAATGTAAAACACAATTAAAATAGAAAGATAAACAAAATTTTCTTACCTTCCTTTGAACTTTTAATGCTTTAACAACCGGCTTAACAACTTTCTTTTGGCCCTTTATTCCTGTCTTTTTGGGTTTAGGGGCAATTTTGAGTTTTGCAGCAGCTGGCTTTTGCTTCGTTGGTTTAGCTGACGCCGCTTTCTTAACCGATGGTTTAGCACTGGACTTGACTTTGAGTGCAGCTGCTTTGGCAGACCCAGGTTTAGCTGTCGGTGCTGTAGCTGGTTTCTTTTCAGCAGGCTTGCTAGCTGTAGATGCAGATTTCGCTGGTGCTGGTTTTGAAGCTGGCGCTGATTTAGGTGCAGCAGCCTTGGGAGCTGGAGCTGGTGTTTTAGCAGTAGCTGGTTTCGCAGCACTAGGCGCAGAAGCAGCAGCAGCTTTAGGAGCCGCTGCTGGAGTTTTTGCTGTTGACGTCTTCTTCTCTGCAGGCTTCGCAGAGGAGCCTGCATAAATAAGATTGTCAGATCTTAGTAGAAGTTAGGTTATAATCTCAAGTTTGATGATTTTCGTTAGATTAGTTAAAGCTAGATTAATTCTCCAATTTAAAACATTACATTGATGTTCAACTGCGATATTTTTGAGCATAAAACTTAACAAAATAGTCCTATTTACAAATGTTTGAAGTTGTGTACCGCGTGGCAATGTGATTCGAGATTATAATTTAACACTTAGCATTTCAATGTCATTATTGCAACAAATCTAATAAGGAATCAAAAAGAACTAATAAATCCAGGTTTAGTTTTCCATAATAATAAGAATTTAATTGATATTTTAGAACGTACCAGATTTCTCGGGCTGCTTTTTAGGAGGCATCGTGACAAAAAGATGGAGTCAATCTTTTCTGGTTGTCAGTTGTCATTTATCTAATTGTCATTTGCCACTTGTCAGTTGTCAACAGCGCTGCCAATGGCAGATAAGAGGTTGCGGGAACGGTCGGAGGGGGAAGGCGCGCTTTTCGAGGGTTCCCTCCAATCTTTAAGCTAAAAATGTAATATAATGTAAAAATGTATAATTTGTAAATTAATTAAAGTGTAAATATTACTTAGTTGTGTGTAAATGTGATTTGGTAAATAAACTATACTAGTGAAAGACTATTGTAGAGTTTTATCACGACAGAAGAGGCAGAGGCAGAGGCCTGAACAAGAAAGAAATTTGAAGACGAAACTAGAAAAAGACATGAAATATTAAGATATGGGTTTATTACATAATGTAAGACTAGTATAAAATATAGAGGTTAAAAAAAGAATATTAAAAATACTTTTTGCACTGTCGTAGAAGTTTTGACGCCAACATGAAAGAAGATGATTTTGGTGTTCAGAATTTTAGTTTTATAATTTGTGTGAAAATAATCGTAATTCAAGGATGTGACGTACTATAAAACAAATTAACGGAGAAACATAATATGTAAACTTCAAGAAATTAAAACTAAAAACGTATTGAAGGACTCACATAAGCTTTGTCTTAGTGAAGGAAAAGATTTTTAAAAAGGGGAAGACAATATGTTAAGAAACTGAAGAAATGAATTTAAAATTTTAATATGAAAAAGAATTTATTATTACGGAAGACGTGGCAGCATGGCCTAAAGGTCTTAGCCGGCACCAGGAAAGGGCAAATTAACTTAAAAAAAAGGCAGATAATCAAAACTAAATATTACGATATTTCGTTGAAAAAGAACTAAAAATGTTTCCATTGCCTAAACACTCCTAAACTAGTAGATATTTGTCTAATACTAAAGAAAAAGAGACTTACTATATTTTTTTGTTAAATGTATAAACATAGGAAATATGAGCTAATGAAAATAAATGATAATAATAACTTTGTTTACGCATAGTAGGAGTACATTAGATCTTTTTATTGTAACAATGTTCCTTTCTATTTTACCAAAACAATTCTTGGTATGCAAATGTGTACATTAATTAAATCTTATTTATCGTAACATTGTATGGCATGTATTATAACAATAATAAACAGGTAATTGTTCATGATTGTGCCTTACATTCCGACCATAGGACAGCAACGCACCTGTAACATCAATGGTGTCTATAGGCCATGTTACCATTAAGAGAGCCGTGTGCTTGTTCGCTGACTTCTCACATAAAAAAGAGTAACTATCCAGAGGCCAACTCAAAAGTACCCAGAGTAAGAAGCTTTTTATTGTTTCTGTCAGTGCTTAAATACATATATACCTACATACAATACCGGTACAAGACCGGTATCCTATTCAGGATAAATAAATAAAAATCTCGATAAAATAGATTTGCATATTAGTCAATCACTAGATGTATGCAAACGAAAGTGATTCAACGAAGCTTGAAAATGACATGTGTAAGAAAGGGATATAAATCCGCAGCTAACAATGACTGACTAGGGGGGTGATTATGTATCTCAGTTGTCAACTCAAACTGTAAAAGTGTACATCAAATGACGTCATTTGTGTTTGCTATCTCTATTGTATTGCTGTTGGTCACTGGAGATAGCAAATATAAAACACGTCATTTCACAGCGATTCGATGTACACTCATCCATTTTGAGTTGGTAACTGAGTTACATAATCACCCCCCAGTATGTAATGAACTCCGATAAACATCTAATAATATAAAATGTAATTAATAATGCTAGTATTTCTAATTAACCTACTGAAAGTTGTACCATCTTTTCAGTAATTTGAAGTGCGACTGTCTTTACCGTACCATTTAATCGAACAAACAGTCATTTTATATCTATTTTTTTTAATTTTTATACAATAACGCGACAATGTTTACAGGTCACAACAGTACCTGTCAATACTGTTCATATCTTTTTAAGTAATAAGCTACATTAGAACAATTACACTTATGTGTTGACAGAACCGTGTTGCCTTATATGCGGCGTCTATAGGGATGTATGGTCGATGCTTGTAATGTTGTAGCTTCTGTGGTCTAGCGGTTCAGTTGATGGACTTGATTGCATGAGGTCCCGGGTTCGAATCCCGGGTCGGGCAACAAAAAGAAAATTGGATTTTTCCAATTTTCTAATAAAAAAAAATGTTGCTCGGGATTGGATATGTGCCCGGCTGGCGATAGGCTTGCCACCTATCACATTGTGGGACTTAGTGTCTTTGGCTAGTCGTGGGTACACTGCGTGTGCCTCTGCCTACCTCTTCGGGGATATGGGCGTGAAGATACTTAATGTTGTAGAAATTTTGTAAAAGTGCTTGGTCTAAAATCAAACAAGTTCGTGTCAGTAAACACGAACCATACATTCTTTTTTACAAATTAGGCCCATCTGAAGATGCTTTTGAATACCACGTTAACATTTATAATCTTTCTGTTAGAACAAGAAGAAACAAAAAGTAAAAAGGTTCGCAACTAACTTTAGGGTGTTGTTTTTTTCTGTCGGTAGCAACTAACTTCTAACTGTCACATTTATCTGTAGGTGTTCGCGCGCATCGTAAAAATTCACTCTCATCATTTTTCCCAATCGCGCCAAAAGAAGCATAACTTCAAAAACATTTTATTGAATTATGTCACAAAAACCCTATTCCACCAGTATATAATGGGTATTACGAAAATTTGATAATATCTAATGATAATTCAATTATTATAATTAGGAATAATAATAGCAAGGAGGGGCTTTGTTTTGTTAATTTTTATTTTTGTTGGGCATTTTGTTAACTTTCTCTTTAAAATTTGTAAAAAAGTAAATTTTGTGTGTCTTTTACAAATCTTTAATTATTTTAAAGAAATTTTGTTTAATAAAACACTATAATTTGTTATTTTTAAGTACCTATTATTTTTGCCTTTAATAGCGAACCAAAGTTAGGATCTATCTACAAAAAAAGTGATTTATCTAGAACTAAACTTGTCATCTCCAATGTAATTTTGAAATATTTGTTATTAATTATTTCTGCGACAGTACGTAAGCAAAAATAAAAACATCAAATTGTTTATTTGGTTTTATTTCTGTCATCTATCTGGTCGATGAAAATATAACGTCGCCTAGTATGATAGTATATAAGTGTCAATGTGCACTATATCATAATAATAAAATAATATATATCTTATTGTTTATTTAAACAGCTCATGTAATTAAAACATTTTTATAAATATGTAAATAGTTCTGAATTTTAAAAAACACATTTCTTTTTAAATTTTCTTGGCTTCCAGTAAAAGGGCTAAAGTGCGACATTGGCCTTTATACTAGTTTTTTTCAGTTTAAATAACGTAGCAAAAATAGCGTATATATGCCTACATACATTATTAAAACGAAGTTATCTGTCATAGTTACAGTGCAAAGTTTTACAATCACCAGCAGAAGAACTTAAAAATTATTTCAAATTGAAAATTTGTTAGCCTATTTCTATGGCCTCTACTGAAAAGTTGTCAATTTGCACATTGGCCCTTTTACATAGGACCCATCATTATGTACCTATAATCACTCTTTGCTCTAAACTAAATTGTATAATCAAATTATGAAAACAATGAAAATTAAAAAAAAGAAATTAATTAAAAAAATAAAAGTTGTAATTGATGAACTAAAATTGAAATGATGATAGAATACTCAGGAGCACTAGCTAGTCACTTGTGAATTTATGACCACAGATTACACCACTTTTGTGACTTCGAATGGATCGAAGTTTTTAGGCAAATGTAGGTAAAATTTTTCTACCGCTTCAGGGCTTATAAATGATTTGTTAGCGAAATTTTAGAGGCGAATTATATTTATATATCTTAATATAAGGCAATTCTGATTTTTGACTGTATATTCAATTCCATTTTCATTTACGCTGCCGCGGGTCTTAAGGAAATCCTGCTCTTTTAAACTAGTGGAAGGCTGCGGTGATTCTAATTCATTATTAGGGGATTGATAACTATTATTATATTGAGGATAGTTACAAAGAGAGTAATTCATAAGGCGGTTGAGGTATATTATTAAACTCTATGGCTATAGTCTTGGTATTCATAGGGGTCACTATTGGTCGTAAAAATCTGAGTACTCCGGATAGCTGTCATAGCTGTCATAGTCTTCAATGTATTTCCTTAAAATAGTTTGAAAATAATTTGATGGAGGGGATTTCTATAGTATTCTAAATCGATTCCGATCATGTCCCGGTATTCTCGGTGGAAGTGGCTTTTATACAAAGTGACTAACGGCACTCATAGGCTTAGGGCCTGAGTGATGTGGCGGTATGAATGTAGGTTGGGCTATAAAAACACTATTGTCATAATTGGGCGGGTGTGAACCGAACATCTGCTGTGTACGCGTGGGCTGGTTATACATACGTTGCGGGGGTTGGTTTTGTGGCAGGGGTTGTGTGCTACTGCTGATAACGTAGGCCTGTGACAACGGGGTCGTGAACATTTAAATTAAAAGGTTTAGGTGATTGATTAAAATTAGCTGCAATGGTGCAAGCCGATCCGGCGCTATTTCATTTCTGTTTTGGAGGTATATGACTTACTACAGTTATATATCAGACCTTTAATAGGAACCAACGAAGAATAGACTGTCGCCTTTGGAAAAACGACATCTTATCGTGAATAAATTATTTATTGTCAATTGTAATCGTCATACAACTATTAAAATGAACTTTTTTGTTTTAACCATCTTAAACTTTTAAACTCTTCGCCTTTGCTATCACTGTCAGAAAAAAGTATTTCAAAAGAAGCATGATACTTTGCAAACTTGCTCAATATCTTTTATTTATCATTTAAAGACAATAAACGAACACAAAAAGATAACAAGTAACCGTTGGTCACGATTAACAATGGGAAGTTCTAAGCTGTTAAACATTGTGCATTGCCCCGACGTCGCTGGATCTGACGATCCTCACCAGCCTGTGTGCGCTCCTCGTGTTCCCTCTTGGACAGAGAGGGGTAATGAGGAGCGCCCTCCCTGGTCCGTATTGGTTTCACCGGAGCCCAGGCTCGACCCCAGTTACTCAGCCCCCCCGCCCCGACAAGGCCCTCCGCGACCCTTGGGGGGATCCAAATCCACGGAATAACTTTTATCTCCAGTATACCTAACTTTTTTATATATGAATAGACAGTTGGTGAAATGTAAATATGGGTATCCAAGAGTAAATTGCAAAATATGGTATAAAACTTACCCGAGTTTGGTGAAATGTGCTCTATCTCCCATAATGTGATAGACATACTTATATAAAGTATGCCCGGTGACAATCGTCACACCAGAAAGTTCCCATAGCTTTTACTGCGATTTTTAAGGAAAAAAAAGGAAAGCTATGCACAATAAAACATTTATTTCTACGGATAAAATGATGATTATAGAGTGTGTTGCTAATTTGAATATAATATGTATTAATTAGTTATTCCATAATATACCAAATCACGTTTGAGCACGCCATTGCGCTCGCTGCAGCCATGACATCTTCACTTCTGCTATACACGAATCGAGCCACAATCGAACTGAATGGTCTAATCGATCTAAGTCTTATTACACTATGCGATATTAAGCAAGCAAGCCAGTAAGCACGGCGGAGATAATTTAGAGCCTTATTACACTACGCGGTATTCAGACAGCCTTAGTAAGACTGTCTTAGAGTATAATTAGACAAGCCCGCTATTAAACTGTCCTAAATACTGCATGGTAACTCATTTGCAAGGTTTACGTAGTCGGTAACGGTCGTCGCGCAATGGGAAAATTTTCTAAGGACCAGAAAATAGCCATAGCTCTTTCCGCGTCTATTAATTTAAAAACACAAAAGAAAAGAAAAATATGGGTGAAAGAATACTTACTTTTACGGGAAAAATTATCAAATTTGCAAATATTGAGTGTTTTGAAACCATGTGACTTAAGAAACTACCTTAGAGTAGGAGTGGCCGAGTTTGAATGTCTGTTGAAATTAGTTACTCCATATATCCAAAAGGAAGATACTGTTCTTAGACAAAGTGTCAGTGCAAAACAAAGATTGGTTGTTACTTTAAGATTCTTGGCAACAGGCAACTCCTATCAAGACCTGAGGTTTAGCTCTTTGATATCTCAACCTCTTTTATCGTCAATTATTCCAGAAACATACAGCATACAGCTATCTACAAATGCTTAAAATATTTCATCAAGGTAAGTAAAACCATTATATATTATTTTTCAATGTATTATTTATTATTCATAATCAAAAGGCATTAAATTATTAATAACAATTATTAAACAGTAAACTATTATTTTTTAAGGCTTGAAAATCGAAAAGTCTTTCATTACATGTGCACTATGTTCTATTAAAGATGGGGAAATAGTAGAACCCGAGTCATTTTCTATGTATTTTAAAAAAATCTTCAGGATTGTTGACAGTGATTCTCGAGGGAAAATAATGTTGTGGTGGCTGGATTTCTTGTTGTGGTGATTGGATTGCCTGTTGTGACGACTATATTTGTTGTGGAAACTGAATTGCGTGTTGTGGCGATTGGGCTAGTTAGCTTTGGTAACGAGGTGATTGTGAATAGTAAGGCGATTTATGATACTGTGTAGTCGATGATGATGGAGGACTGCTCGGTGTGGGTGATGGTGGACGTTTGTGTGGCTCCTTAAGGGACTGTCGGTTGTATGGTGACGGGGAAGAATAGCTTAATTCTGGTGATTGGATGAAGGGTATCTGATAGTTGGATCTACTCACTGTAGACCTTATTTCAGATGGAGCGACGAGTAGACAAGAATCTACAGAAAGACGATCAAGTTTAGCATTATAAATTTACATCGGATGTAATTTTTTGAGCAAATATCAATTGCGTCACATTTATATTCTTTAATTGCAAGCCTACAGACTTTCCAAATACTTCCCAGTCTTCTTCTTCCTTATTTGCTAACATTACTTCAGCAGATTTCATAATTCTTTCTTGTATTTGTAGAAGTGTTTCTTTTTTTTTACGCTGATTCCCCTAGACGTTGAAGCAATAGATCCGCTTCGTTGACTTGAATTGTCTTCGTCAGATGAATTGATGCCCTAAAAATAAAATAAAATTATTATGTTTGTCTCAAATACCTGAAAATGTAACAGAGTGGAAAGAAATTGCTGAGGAATTCGAAACAAAATGGAATTTCAGTCACTGTGTTGGATCATGTGATGGAAAGCATATCGCTATCGAAAAACTCCCCGGAAGTGGGTCCTTGTTTTACAATTATAAAGGGTTCTTCAGTATGGTGCTAATTGCTGTTGTAAATGCGAACTACGAATTCATGTATGTACACACAGGCACCAATGGATCCGTTGCAGATGGAGCAATTTTAAAATGTACAAAATTGTATAAGAAAATGATTAACAATTCTTTAAATTTGCCATCTCTATAACCACTACCAGGCACAAACGAAATTGCGCCTTTAGTTTCATTACAGTGTTCATCAAATAAGCAGCGTAATGAAGATGGCAATATTATTCGCAATAAATTAATGGACTATTTCAATTCTGTTGGACGTATTAGTTTCCAAGACCGAATGATTGATGTTGTGCCACCATAACATTTGTTGTACCTACCATTTTATCTGATTAAATAAAAATAAAAAAAAACTGATTTTATTACTTAAATTGAAAGTGAGTTTGTATGTTTGTTCGTTTCACATCTTAACTACTAAACCAATCGTCATGTAATTTTGCATACACGTTGTCTAGGATACAGAGCCCAATGCTCCCAAAGAGGTACCCAATGACTTTGGGTACCTTTCATTCATGAAAAATTGACTGTATCCAGTGACGGGAAATTCTAAATTAAAAAGAGGGAAGCTGTGGGCAGAAGTCTACTGTATAAATAAAATACAGACTGTGTTCCGGTGGCGTAGTGGTTTATCGCGTTTGCCCAGATTGCAGGAGACGCGGTTCAAATCCCACCTGGGGCATTTCATATTTTTTCACTGTTTATCTTTCTTACGAAAAAGTAACCGATATAAATCATATATAATACATTAAAAATATATATCCTCTAAAGCCTGAAGGGCTGAGAACTTACTATGAATAACTTTTACTATCCAACTTAGAAATCACGAAAAAAATACAGCTTTTCCATACATTTCGGGTAATTGGTCTTGAATTTTGAAAGTTTATATGAAACAGCTGTCTTTCATTCGCGATTTCGAAGTTTTGGTATAATGAGTTGAATAGAATTTACCTCATCTTCGATGCCCTCTGATGGAATGCTACACGGTTCACTCCTTTTTTTTATAGTGTGGAAAATCCCCCCGGATTCCCGCTGCTCTCAGGGGAGAACAACGGGTTATGTCGGACTCGAACCGACTAAAAACCTCACTATGACCTTCGTGCCGCCCGGCTAGGAACGAGATGGGGTCGCGTTGGCATTCACCATCTCCCTCCACGGCTACGGCCCGGTCTTTACCGGGCCTCCCTCCGCGCTAAAAGAGGAGCAACTCCGGCCACTGGAGTCGCCCCCCAGGCGTGCGAGGCCGTGCTGGTTAGAGGAAGTCTCCCGACTGGCTCCGGCAGCCCCGCATCGGAAGCACTTTGAAGGTGGAGGAACCGCCTTCTCGCGCCCCCGGTCCGCCTGCGCCGGAGCGGGCCTGTATTGGGATCGTCCTCACGGGCCCGCTCCGCGGTCTATTTGCGTCATTACTTCTTCGCAAAAGGAGACCACCGCCTGCCAGGACCTGTCACTACTGAGCATGACATTGACAACGCTCGGCAGCGAGAGGTCCTCTCCTACGACCGCTGTACGAGTATACGCCGCTGTTGTTCGAATGCGACGCACTCTCCCAGCGTGTGGGACGCCATATCTTATGGCGCCCCGCACTCGTGGCAGGCGGGGGTCGCCTCCCGTCTCGCGATCTTGTGCAGATACTTCCCGAAGCATCCGTGCCCGGAAAGCACCTGCACAAGACGGAACGTCAGCGACCCGAACCGCCGCTGCAATCACCCTCGGAGGACCGGTCGGATAGCCTCCACCGTCGCCTGTCCCGGGACAGGTGAGACTAGGTCCTCCTTCCACCGCCTCTGCATGCGCCTCACGTCCTCCCACGCCAGGGGCTCCCCACGCGCCCTCGCCGACGATACCGTGAGGTATGTGTCGGCAAGAGCACGCGCTTGGAGCTCTCAGAGCGGGTCTCCCGCGAGGACGCATGCCGCCGTCCACGGTTCACTCCTTGACCCAAGAAAGCTTAAGGCGTCGTAATACCATAAAGTTGGTGCATACACTCTATCTGTACCTGCGCCAGTTTGTTTCGAAGATTTTACCTGTAAAACACAACTATGCATTTCACAGCTTGAAACAATTTAGGTTCAATTCAAATCAAAATTCGTTTTAGGTATTGGTGCGTTTTATCGTATATGGTAAGTAGGTACGTTTTTATTGCTATGAACAGAACACAGAACAAATAAATACATACCTTATCTAATTCTTTATTGTAATTGGTGCGCATATTCACCAACTTCTTTTTTATTGTTTTGACTGTAGCCTTTTCCTCGAAGTTTTTATAAATTTCCAACAACACCCGGAATACTTCTGTACGAAATGGTTGATTGAAATAATCTTTATGACTTTTCAGCCATAAATAAGGCA
Source organism: Calephelis virginiensis (assembly GCA_002245475.1). Taxonomy (NCBI): domain Eukaryota; kingdom Metazoa; phylum Arthropoda; class Insecta; order Lepidoptera; family Riodinidae; genus Calephelis; species Calephelis virginiensis. The sequence continues at coordinate 6,565 of NJDC01012262.1, read as the reverse complement.
TGTCTCGATACAAATCGAGAACGTCAAACAGTACTTCTTTTTCTTTCGAACAAGCCATTATGCAAGCCGCTACAGCAAACAAACATATAACTTCGCTCTGCGGCTGCCGCGCGCTGACCTCGTATAATATTGTTCTGTGGCGCTGACTGAACGGTCTAAGTGTGCTAAGTCATATTACACTACGCGGTATTTAGCAAGCAAGCACGGCCGAATCCATTCGGTTGGTCTAATTAGACAGACTATCTTGCTAACTCATATTACACTGTGCTAAATCTTACTAAGACTGTCTGAATACCGCGTAGTGTAATAAGGCCTTTAATCAGTCTAACGGTAGGGTAAGTTGTCTCACATTAAACCAGGTAAACTTGTGTTTAGTTAGCAAATTTATTCTACTTTTATTGTACACACATTTTTTTTTTATATTTCTATTGGTTTCAATGTAAAAAAATAAAAAAAAGCATCTTCACGCCCATATTCCCGAAAGCATAGGCAGAGGCACAACCAGGGCACCCACGACTAGCTGAAGACACGAAGTCCCACAATGTGGGATTAGGGATAGGTGGCAAGCCTATCGCCAACCAGGCACATAATTGGAAAAACCCAATTTTCTTTTTGTTGCCCGACCCGGGATTCGAACCCGGGACCTCATGCAGTCAAGCCCAACAACTGAACCGCTACACCACAGAGGTGATAGATGTAAGAAAATAATTAATCGAAAATGAGTTTGGTTCAATGAGTACATCAGAAAGTACACATTAAACTGGGGTATTTTCCACGTTGAACCACATCATTTACCTACTGTGTTCTAGTTAACTTGTATAAGACAATACTTTATTTACCATAAAAAAATGTCATTCATTATTTATTTTAATGTATTAAAAGATAACCTTTTTAAATAATAATTAGCCTTTTTATAGATCATAGAAACTTTGCATCAGTCAAATTATCATTACAATGGAACAGTAATATAAAATGTTCTAATAACAAAAAACAAAAATAACGCTGACTTTTAAAATCTAATATTTTTTTAATTTAATTTAATTAATTGAAGAGAAATAAAATATATTTCCAATTTTAGTTCTTTCTTTAGGTTATGGCATTCACGTTAGTATTTTGCCATTAGTCTAGTAGAAATTTGTTTCAAATTTACCAAAATCGGGATTCAATTATAAATTATTATTCATAAGTCGTCAATAAGTCATGTCACAGGGTCTTGAGTAAAGCGGTGGCCTTATTACTCAAACTCATGTAGTTAGATTTGGCGGCAACGAGAAAATACACGATTCACTAATTTCTTCATGATTACTTCATTTTTGCACTTTCACTGAACAAAATTATACAAAATGCCACCAAAATTGACTAATTACACTAAATGTATACGAAAAATTCAATAATTACGAAAAAACTTCAACCATCTTTTCTCTCGATGACGCCAGTCTGGCGCAACTTTCATATCAAAAAATAAAAAATAATAAGTTTGCTATGTTTTTTATTCGCCCAAATCATATGACACTAGTTGCCTTATATCTGAATGCCTTTAAACTTACTTTCAAATTATACGGGTTATACTTTTCAAGTAAACTTTATACAAATTCGGGTTTGCTATGTATCTATGGAAGTCCCGCCTCTTATTACGTAGTATTTATATACTCTTTGGATGGCGCCAAAACTGCCAATTTTAGTTTACGATAGAAAAAAAATTTAATCAAGAAAAAAATTATTTTTTAAACACACACACACACACAAACAACAGATTAAAAAGTTGTTTTTCTAGCAAATACTTAGTTCTTCTTCATCTTAAGACTCATCAATCCAAGTCATTTTCTTTATACTTCTAAAGCACTTAATATAGTGATACCAAGCACTTTATATAAAGTGCACTAAGCTAAAGCACTTAACATAGTGATACCGCTATATTAAGTACTTTAGAAGTAGAATTATCTATAACAAACTTTTTAGTTTTCTTTTTCGTTAGGGACTTTGTTTTTAAGCTTCTTTTACTTTAGCTTTAGTTAATTTTTGCTTTCTGTAATTTTCTTTTTTCGACGTGTCCATTGCAATTCTGATTTTCCACATTTTCTGAATTTCCTGTTATTAGATCGGAGAAATAATTGTCAACGCTGGACCTATGTAACGATCGGGTTGTACACAATGAACCATGGTTAAATGTGTATTACCCTAAGGTGACTCAATGTGGGACACACCATGTATGGTACCAATAAACCTAAAGAAATTACCGGCAAAGAAATCTCGTAAAGATATAAATTATGGTGTTTTCAATTGCTGGATAACTATGCAAAACAGTGTATAGATAAAGGAATCGATATTATGTAAGCGAGGAAAGCTAAAACAGAAATGAATTACAAAAAAAAAATTAGTTTTTGAGTCACTTTTCTTTTAAATGCTCCTCACACTTCTACTTTGCACCCGACCACCAGCCCAATTGGTAAGAAGAAACGGAACGTGCCTAAATACCTCTCTTTCACATAAATTAGCATGGTTTTTCAAAGTCGCACTTTCGAGATTCGTCGGTGGTTAAAAGTAACTGCCTGGTTTAATCTGAGACACGCGACCCTACTTACACTATGCGATAATCAGTTAAGTATGTGCTTCATATCGCATAATGTGCCTAAGCGGCCTTTTAGTCATATTATTTTTAATGAAGAAATACTTCTTTTGTTAAACGTATCACTTGTAATAAAACTTTAATAAATAGACTACCGGTTTTGCTAACAACACCATCATCAAAGCTAAAACTTAAGCTGCTTTCTTACCAGCTAGCTAGTCTGCTAAGACTCGCGGAGCCCTAGTTAATTATATCCATGAAATAAAGGACACCTGAAGATGTAGCAATGTATGCATGCATCATATGACTGCCTCAATGCAATAAAGACTGCAGGATGTTGTTGATGCTGAAGGTGGTTACACAAGATTTTGGACTATTTATAATTATATTTTGTAGTTTTTATTTTGTTGTATCTTGTTACTACCCTTATGCCGCCTCTTCACAATGGGCCATGATGGCCCGTTATAGAATGTGCGATGATCGCCTCTATGATTGCGCTACCGTCCACACAATCGAGCATTACTCATTTGTGCATTGGCAGCCGTACGAGACGGACGTCTCGACATATTTAATTTTAGTTACAAAATTGTATAGTAGCTATTTCCAGTAGGGTAATGTTGGAGCTTTTGCATCACAACAATTTTTTAAAATAAAGTTGGTATTTCTGTTTTAATTAAAATACTTGTGCCAGAGAGCCCCGCTATTGCAGATAATTAAAAAATGTTATTATCAGAATTGAGCAAACAATTTTGTGACTTGCAAAACCATTTTGTTTGATTGATGATTTGCAAGAAAAATAAAATAGTATTACTGCACTAATTAATGCAATACAGTTTATATTTATGAACCGACCGAACAATATCATGGTGTACACAATCAGATTGCAATTTTGTAGAGACTGTAGTAATCAGAAGATAGCACTGTTTTGTTGCCCACTAAAGGCTGATTTTACCGACCATATTGAATAGAAAACCAAGTTTATTAAAACTAAGTTCTATGTTAACGAGTTCAACTATCGGTTATGATTCCGTTGATAAGCTACTGGAATTAAAATTAACATTGACAAAATTCGCATTTTCTACGTATCTGCTTACTATTTAAAATAGTTTTATAATAAAATGTTTTCAGCAACGAAATTTTCATTAACTAAAATTGACATAATTGACGCTTTTGGCAATAATCTCAACATGTTTTTACGTTGATCTCGTTAAAATTCGATTGTGAAATACAGCCTTTATCCACAACAAAAAAATGTCTATTTAAAAGTAATCAAATCAATGCTAACTTGATTTACCGTCGTCAGTTCGGTTCTATGAGACATCAAAATTTGAAGACGGTGATATTTCAAGTAACGTACTGATATCATTTAATGAATGTTAGTTATGAATTGAATGAAGACCGCCTATGATTGCGCTTGAAAGACCTTGAAAGAAGTAACCGTTACTTTAACTCTAAGCACACATCCACAATCTGGGTGCAACTGTTATATATTTAAAAGACGGCTGTTGGTCGCATTAGTAGCTATCAACGAACTTAAAGTTTACTTATGACACAAGATTTAAAAAGTTATAACACGATTTAAGTTTTTAAAAAGCAAACAAAATTGCGTATTGCGTTTTTTAGTGTTTTTTGACCTTTTTCCATTATTTCTTTATTGTGTTATAACTTAATTTTTTGTGAAATATTGTTACAAATTATAAACTACAATATCACGCTGTTATTGCTACTTATTTTCAAGATGAATCATCTATCAATGTCTAATGTAGGCTGTCTGTCTAACGATCTAACGCTGATTTCAAAACTAAAGATGGAATGGTAAATTCAAACTATAAATTTTTGAAAAGTACAAGTCGTTAACAACTATATTTTATTAATTTCATTCAAAGTTTTATGTATGAATACATTACAATGTTTGAATGTTTTACAATAATATTTTGTTTATAATCATAACACACATAAAGCCAAAACCCTTAACTATAACGTACATGGCCTATCAATCTTATTATATTCCAATATGTTTCGGCTCGACTAGCTTACATCAGTTTTTAACCGACTAAAAAAAGGAGAAAGCTGCAGATTATATTCCTGTACATATATTTTTAACGGAATTTTATTTTTTGAAATTTGAAATTGTTTTTGAAAAATTTGAATTGAAATTGTTTTTAAAAAATTTTTGAAAAAAAAAAAAATCACATTTCATTATTTGAAAAATCAAGGAAAAAGTCCCAAAACTATTGTTGTTTCACAATTGGCTCGGGAAAATTAATTAGTCTGACCGCGAATCTGTTTTCACAGATCTACAAGGCTATTGTTTAAGAGCTTCGAGCCGAGAAAATTGTTGTTGGATTTATCTGTAAAAAAAAAACTCGCCAAATAAATGTTAACCTACTAACAATTTATATCAGCTAAATAATGTCAAGTTGACAAAAAAACTGCACTACTCACTAGTTTTTGTTGTAAACATATATTTAACCCTTTTAAAAATAAAGACATAGGGATAAATTTAATATTTGTTGTATGCGATATTCTAAATATCTGAATAAGAAATCCAGAATATTAAAAAGTTTAAATGCAAGAGCCCCAATATTACACTACCGATAAATATCAACGATCGTGTGGACGCGCCGTCAATCATGACCCGAATTTCCTTTGATGATTGTCCTAAAAACTACCACCGGATCGGAACGCGGCCACTCACGAGAAGATCTCGCGAAAGAAACTCAGCGGGCTTGTGTTTTTTCTTATAAATCAAATTTACAAAAGTTTATTACATTTACAAATAATTTGAAGAGATTGACATGAGGAGCAATTAATCCCAAGCATTTCTGTCTTCTAAATATTCTGAAATCTTATAATAACCCTTACCATACAACTTTATCTTAGTACATTTTTTTAATTTATTAAATGGTAAGTCTTTAATATGCTCGGGAAGTTTATTGTAAAAACGTATACATTGGCCCATGAAAGAATAACTGATTCTGTAAAGACGAGACTTATGCACAACAAGATTGTTTTTATTCCTTGTGTTTACAGCATGTACTTACATCACAATTTTTCTTAAAACAAATTTATATTTTTATAGACATATATCAAGTTTTCAAAAATATATTGAGAAGTCACCGTTAGAATTTTTATTTCTTTAAACTTTTCCCTGAGGGAAACTCTTGGGCCTAAGTTATAAATTGCCCGTATAGCACTCTTTTGCAAGACAAATATTGTGTTTACCTCGGCCGAGGTAAACACAATATTCGGGTAACATCGATCTACACATCTGTCAGTTTCCATATAACGTCAAAGTCAGTGTCAGTTTACAAAACTTTTGTCGGTTGCTTGACGAAGACCAAAATAAAGAAATAGTTTTTTACTTGTAAGCAATTTACTAAAAAAGTAAGTATTGTTTTGAATATGTGATTACTTTATTATGTTGTTTACATTATAGCCTTAGTATTAACAAAATGAAGATCACTGAATATAAGTTAATTTCTTGTTCACAAATTTTAACTTGTAAAGTTCGTTATTGGGGCATATTTGAACAAAATTTTTGGGGCACTTTTGAATAAAATGTTCTAAAGTGCCCCTATCAACATAAATCAAATCAATATTGATTTTAAGATGTTATAAGATACTAATTTTACTTAATTTTCTTTTTACAGTCATCATGGTAAGAAATTACAAAAGGAAGAAAGAAAACGATGTGAACGAAGATGACGCCCATCGAGCTGGTTTGTGTGTTGTTGACAACGGCATGAAATTGAGGACCGCTGCTGCCATATATAACATAATACCAACCACTTTATATTTTAGAGTACAAAAATATAAGGAGAATATTATAGCAAAAAATGAAAACTATAGCAGCAAATACACTGCATAACAATTTTTCACAAAAGATGAGGAGAATATGCTGAAAAGGTACTTTCTCAAAATGTCCCAAATCAATTATATTATTGGAATATAACAAAGACTGTTTACGTATCACTCTGTCAATCTATCCTTTGCTAC
>NJDC01012250.1:0-12774 GCA_002245475.1 Calephelis virginiensis | reverse complement strand
GTATCGGAATGAAACTGCGCACAATAAATCAATATGACACATACTAACAAATGACGATTGATTTTAAAAAGATTTCATAGCTCCATGTAGGTCAGGCCACGAACTTTTGGATCCACCCTCATATGTTGTGAATAATGATTGTGAATGTGAATGTGTGATTTTATATTTTATTTTCCTGATCTTCAAAACAGACGTGTGTGTTTTCCTCATCACACAAAAATTTATTTGTTTCAACAAGAACTAGATTTCTAAATCTAGTTCTAATTACAATGAAGCCTAACAAATGTTGATTCTTACACAAGTATAATACATTGTTATAAGGCTATTAAGAAGTGATAATTACGAAGCATAACTTAGATAAAAATAATTTAATTACTTACTCCGATTAAAAAGTGCCTGATTTAAGATGATTATAAGTAGTGTTTAACTAAATAAAACTGTCATTTACTTAACTTTTAAGTGTTGATGTTGATTTTTGATAAGAATTACATATGCTTAAGACGTCAAGTTTGTTAAAAATAAACGAAGAATAAACGATAAAAGGTATTATTGTCGTTTTGTAGTTGTAGGTAGATGTTATAACTTGCCCCAAGCACTAAGTTGTAACACCGCACTTCTTCTAGAAAATAATGAATTATAAAATAACGACCAATAGTTATGGTATTATTATATTTGATTAGGTAGAGGAACATTTACAGTATCCATCCATCTTTATTTAGTAGAAATTTAATCAATAGATCTGAAGATATATTAGTTTCAATGAAAACTGTTACAACAAGCCCCTCGCTCAGTAGTACTCGATCAATAAATAGATGATAATTACTTACAAAAAAAAACTTGAACTCATTATTTTATGGGTAGGCGTACTTACTATTTTTATTAAAGTTCTAAGTGTAATAACACAAGTTATTAACAAAAATATTCTTCTTCGTTTACTTATATTTCGATGTTTAGAACGCGGTCAATACAAAACAATTCGACAAACTATTAACAATGTATGACGCATCCCCACCCCCCACCATTTTTGTTAATCCCAATTCTAGCAACCTCAGTACACTGACCAATTATTAAGACAAAAGTGAGTATTTAAGTAGTTTACTAATTATATCACATATTTCGAATAGTATATTTGACACACTAAAATTCATTACGTGTAGACAAAATATGAGAAATTTATGGAAAAATTTCTTCTTTTTTAGGTTAATAAGATCGTATTCGAAAATCTTCATACGTGCACACCGGATTTCACAAATAATGAAATCGAAGAGTGCATTTACCAAGTCAAGCAAACTTTGACTAATAGAGTTTCCGACTGTTCCTTTAGCGTACAACTCGTCTATTGCTTGCGAAGACGTAATAAGTCGATCAAAAACGTTTACTAACATTAGTAAATCATCTCTGTACAGATTTCGCAATGAAGCAGCCGGTGTTGATAAACTTCAATGCTCCAATTCCCTCGAATTATATAAATATTATTTTAGCAAGGACCGAGAATTACAGTATTTTTAGGAAAATGCAAAACTTATTTTGTCTAAACTCTCTGAGCAACGGAACATTAAAGTCTTACCCTTTACCATTTTCCTAACTGTATACAATCCACGGAGATTTAGGAAGCACAGTGAACAATACTAACATACTACCACTCGTGTATGTTCTCATGAGCCATAGAACAGAACAATCGCATATTATCTTATTTTCGATCATTAAATCCCAAATACTACATAATAAAACAAATACTATAAAATACAATAATAGAAAAAGTGAAAGCTTTGGGTTTCCAGATGAAATCGCACATTGCAAAGCGCACAAAAATATTATGTTGCATAACGGTCAAAGTATCTTTGTGTGCTAAATCATGCTTCAGGCTGTTTCACATTGCCGACTTCAGTGTTGAGTCGACCTGAATGAAAATAATTTGTTTTGACTTCTTTGATTTACTATTACTATTATTTTGTGGTTGACTTGTTACGTTTTATTGTTTTATTAATATTTTAACACTTTGATTTTGTGATAACAAAAATTTCGAAGCTGTTGGAAGTCCTTGCGACAGCTTTGAAATATTTCTTTTCTCGAAATCAAAGTGCTATACAAGGTTAATCTCTCGTTGATTATAATATTTAAGGACTCATAATATCCCAAACTTTATTTTAAAATTATAGTGTTGAAAGCTTTCTCTGAAGATTAGCTTTCAACAATAATAATAATATATATATTCTAGTATTTACTACGCTTCTAATTAAATAAAGCTTTAAAGCTTTAGAAATTCGGCCCTTCGTTGATAAAATAAATGAATCTTTCAGAAAATTGTTGTCAAATTTTGTTTTGTTCTTAAAAAAGTAACAAAGTAAATGGAAAACATACATTTTCTCATTTTTTTTTTGCTGCCCGACCCATCACATCAAAAAGTCAAGTCCGACGCCGGACCGCTAGACCACAAGGGCGATTTTGCTTGTCATGGGATAAAACAATTTATAAAAGGTAAACCCGTAAAGTTTGGCTATTCACTTTGGGCTTTGCGTGGAGACAGTGGTTATTTTTGCATATTTTAACTCTATACTGGCAAAGAAAATAAAAGCTCTGATAAATACTAACGATGGTCTGGGTTCACAAGTCGTGAAAAAACTGCCGAATGTGTGTACAGATCCTAATTCACAAATCATATATTTTGATAACTATTTTGGAATGCAATTATTGAATGACTTGTAGTCAATGGGATTCAGATCCACGGACACGGACGGAGAGGCTTTTCAGATCACCGTTTTGATCACACACATGATAATAGTGTATTTGCTAACTAATTTCCACACTGTGGAACCTTATGTAAAAACCTATAGGTATTCTAAAAGCAAGCAGCAAAGGCCAAAGTTGCTGTAAGTCAGCCGTAACTTATTCATAATTACAATAAAAATACGGGAGGAGTATCTAAGCATGACTGCTTGATTTCCAAATATCCTATTCTGAGTTAAAAAATGGTATAGTCCACTTATCATCTGTCTCCATTGGTAGGTGTCACGAACATTCGCATTCGCATATGCGATAATCCGCATCATTTCAAATATTAACATCGACAATGTTTTACGAATGTTATGCGAATGCGAATGAGACCGGGCAGCGGGTCACATCACGGCATGCCACGGCGGCAAGTGTGCCGCCAATGGCGCATGCGCGGAGTGTGCTTAGCCGCAACACGTGACTCATTATGACCAATAGGAAGCATTTTTACCACCCAGATTGTAAATTTTGTATATTATTAGATAATATATATTGTTTCTTAAAATATACCATATTTCTATTATATGTTGTCTATATTTCTATTACATACAAAATTAGTGTATTTCTATGAATAGAATAATTTAGGATATAATCAAGTTATCAATTCCGCCTTCCAATTCTCAAGTCATCGTCAAAACATCACTTTTTTTCCCAAAACATCACGTCAAAATGGTCGACGACAGTATTTTCGAAACGAACGCCTAGTAAGAGATAAGGTGAAACCGGGATGGATGCCGCAGTAGGATAGGTGCCTCGTTTTCTAAAACTCGTATTTCCGAAATAGCTATCAACGTTTTAATAGGTTAAAACGGGAGCGCAGACGCTGCACGCACGCATTCAGCATTCGGCATTCGTAGCGCGCGCTCGTCAGCGACCGCGCTATCGATTTGGCGCCAAATTGTAAATGACCGTTGTGACCGTTACAACATAAAACAGTTACAACTTTGCGACATTACGACGCGGGTGCACCATCACTTTCGGATTAAGAAGAGGATTGTTCCTGCCGTTCCAGTCGACGAGTTGCCAATCAAGCACAAGTCGCTCGACGCAAGACCACCGAAGAGCAGCCGTACTGACAACTGACTTCCGGGTACAGTAAGTGGCTTAGATTACACATAGTGACACTAGGTACACAAACAACAGCACACGTAGGGGTTATAGGCACACACCCCCCTGTCCCGCAGGGGGAGGTTCTTTTTTCCCGCCTTTTTTAACTGTCTATAGTGTCCAACATAGACACTATAGACCTGGCGGATTTTTTGGAGGACCACCATCCGGAGGTTGACCTCCACTCCAGCCAGCTGCGTAAACTGCGGCGTGTCCGGACACCCAGCGAACTATCGCGGTTGTCCGAAGGCGCCGCGGCCGCGCGGCGGCACCGACAGCTCGCGCCCGGCCATGCGCGAGTCGTCGTACAAAAAAGCTCCCAAGTACGAGTAGTCCGTACGACTCAACAAGGGTACTATGGTACCCAAACCGGTGTCACCATCAGTGACACCGGCTCCACCTCCCGCTATTAACGCCTGGGTTAAACCACCCAGCAAGGTGAGGAAAAATATTAATATTGCCAATTTTCCCTCCTCACCTGCGGCAACCACAGTACCCAGACCCGAACCGCGTCGGGTACCACAGTCCCAATCGGCCAATTACAATGCTGATTTAGCGCTAATCACAGAGATGGCTTTTGACCCGGAAGAGGTCAAGGAGTTTGCTCACAAACTCCGCACCTCAACCCAAACAGAGATGATCAACGTGATCATCCAACGCTCCGGCCTTATGAACACCATAAGGCAATTAACTTTCAAAACCCATTCCCTAATGGTCGCGACTTTCAACGCGGCCGGTTTACGTAGGCAAATCGATGAAGTGCGAGAGTTAGTCAAAGATCACCAAATAGATATTCTCCTAGTACAGGAAACATTCCTAAAAATAGTAATCGCAACCCTAGGATTGCGAACTATAATGTAGTTAGAAATGATAGATCCGGGGCGAGACTGGGGGGCACACTTATATATTATAAGAGGTGCCTCCACGTCTCACCCCTGGACCCCCCCCCTAAGTAATATAGAGGCGTCAGTGTGTCAGGTGGGTATGACGGGTCATCCACCCATCATACTACGAGGGCCAAACTGAAAGTTTTTAGAACTGGCAACTTAAAAGCATTATATTAAAAAAATAAGTTTAAATTTTGAAAATAGAACTCTTTGCCAATAATATTGAGTATACATTTGTCATTTGTTTTACGATTTGGCGGCAAATTGAAAATTGTCTGTGCACGTCAGAATGAATTTAAGCCGAGAAAATTTTCGTGCAATGATTTTTTATGACTTTCGATTTCATATAAGTCAACAAGAAAGTTATGATAGGCTTCGATTGGCTTTTCACGATGAAGCCCCATCTCGTGCCACAGTTTATACAACTGGTTTAATAAATTCAAACGTGGTCGAACTAATCTCACCGATGATTTGCGTGAGGGACGGCCTTCTACAGCGACGACTGAAGACAATATCAGTGTTGTGCGGCGTATGATAGAGACTGACAAAAGAGTGACCTATCAGCAGATTCGGACAAGTCTAGGCATAGGTATGAGTCAAGTGCACAAAATCCTCCATGAACATTTAGCGGTCAGGAAGCTTTGTACCCGCTGGATACCGCATAATTTGACCGAGGCTCAAAAACTCCGCCATGTTGATTGGTGCCGAGAAATGATCCAAAAATTTAACGGAGGTGACTCAAATGCTGTGTTCGACATACTAACGGGTGACGAAAGCTGGATTTACTGTTATGATCCGGAAACCAAAAGACAATCTGCTCAGTGGGTGTTTCCTTCCGAAGAGTTGCCAACTAAAGTGAAGAGAGGTCGAAGTGTTGGAAAAAAGATGGTGGCCTCGTTCTTCGGAAAGACAGGTCATTACGCGACAGTTGTCTTAGAGGATCAGAAAACGGTTAATGCAGAGTGGTACACTAACAACTGTTTGCCACTTGTCTTGGAAAAAGTTCGAGAGAAACGACCTCGCAGCAGGATCCTCCTTCATCACGACAATGCCTCGTCGCACACCGCCAGGCAAACGATCGACTATTTGGCGACCTCAGACGTGGAATTACTGGGTCACCCGCCGTATAGCCCCGACCTCGCACCCTGTGATTTTTATTTATTCCCGAAAATAAAAGAAAAACTTCGAGGAAAACATTTTATGGACGCCGAAGAAGCAGTGGCTGCGTTTCAAAACGCCGTCGAAGAGACCCCTAAGGCCGAGTGGGCAAGGTGCTTTTCTCAATGGTTCCATCGAATGCAGCGATGTATTAATGTGAATGGACGCTATTTTGTAAAGTTATAATAAAACGAATAACTTGCTAGAATGCTTAGTTTTTGATTTTCTAAGAAATTTCAGTTTGACCCTCGTAGCATCAATATATCTCAGCGCTAATAAAGACCTCTGTTCAGGGGACATCGAGGAACTCATAGGTATGGGTGACTCGGTATTCCTGGCAGGAGACTGCAATGCTAGACATACATTATGGGACCCACACCTCACAAACGCCAGAGGTCGACCTAGTCAGACTGACAGACAGGTATAATATAGCAGTTCTAGCTCCACTAGATTCTCTCCGGTAGCTGGTCATATTCCGAGCACACTCGACATAGCGCTGGTACGGAACCTAGCCCTACAGCTACGTTCAGTAACACGAACGTAACTACACGAGCTCGATTCCGACCATAGACCCGTAGTTTACAAACTAGGACCAGAAAACCGCGCCCTCCCATCCAAAATGAAAAAGATCATCGACTGGAAAAAACTAGACGAAAACTTCCAGTCGATAAACCCAGAAAGTCTCGACCAAATACCTGACCATATATCCACGGTCGAGACAGCAAATTCAGCCATAAAATCACTAAACACTCTTATTCGTGATGTGGTGGATAGCTCGTCAAGGGAGATCCCGGATACCTACCAAGGTAGATGGCAGCTCCCAGACGAGTTAAGAAACCTGCTACGTAGGAAAAACATTTTATAGGACATACAGGACAGACGAAAACCGCCGATCGTACCGGACTTTACAAAGGGAAGTAAAGGGGCGTTTCGCCGAATACCGGAACGATAGGTAGCACAGACTATTGGGTAGTATCGAGCCCTCGCACACGGCCTTCTGACCGTTAGCGAGAGCTATTAAAAACGACCAAATTGTAGATATGCCCCCCCTTAGTTAAACGTGACGGCAATCTCGCATTTCACAATTCCGGAAAAGCCGAATATTTGGCCGACAACATTCAGGCTCAATGTAGGCCATCTAACCAACCTACAGACCTAGAACATGTCCAAATGGTAGATAGGGAAGTCCAACGTAGGGCCTCGCTGCTACCAGAGGAAGAACCCATACAACCGACAGACACCAAAAAAGTGATTGACCTAATAAAAGGTCTACATAACAAAAAAGCCCCGGGTCCAGATAAAATAACTAATAAAAGTATTAAATATCTCCCCGCTCCCCTCATATGCCTGCTGGTCAGCATCTTCAATACTCTACTAGCCGGTTGCGCCTTTCCAGACGAGTGGAAAGAGGCCACCGTCATAGGCATTCACAAGCCAGGCAAATCTCGCATTTTACCCGCTAGTTACAGACCCATTAGCCTAATTAACACATTAGGCAAAATATACGAATTAGGCATAATATATGAGAAGGGCCTGATACCGAACGAACAATTCGGTTTCAGAGCCGCCCACTCGTGTACCCATCAAGTGCACCGCCTAACGGAGCACATCCTGTCTGGCTTGAATTCAACCTGTGGCCTCAAGAAGAACACAGGCGCCATATTCCTGGACGTCGCCAAGGCATTTGACAAAGTCTGGCACAACGGCTTGGTATACAAGCTATACCAAATAGGTGTGCCGGATAGGCTAGTGCACATCGTACAAGCCTACTTGTCAAACCGCCGTTTTCGGTTCCGAGTCGAAGGAACTCTCTCCACATCCCGCTCTTTACAGAGGAGAGAGCACTGATCCTTGAGGGACACCTGCTTTTTACAAGCAGGTGTCCCTCAAGCATCAGTGCTCTCTCCTATCCTGTTTTCATTATACTCGAGCGACGTCCCACGAGTTCCTAACGTAGAGTTAGCCCTGTTCGCGGATGATACAGCCTTATACTCAACACATGTGTCTAATCTCATTATTTCAAAAAGACTGCAAATAGCAGCCGACTCTCTAGCTACCTGGTTCAAAAAGTGGCATATAGAAGTAAATCCGGAAAAAATTAAGGCAGTACTTTTCTGTAGGAAAAAGATTCCCACCCGAACCAGAAGTTTCCGCCAAATTAGGCAAATATCTATGTTCGGTAGCGTTATCTCGTGAGAAAGCGAAGTCAAGTACCTCGGGATAACGCTGGACAAAGATATGAAATTTCAATCACACATTAAACGTGTGAAAGATAAGGCAAAACATGTAATGGACCGTTTACACAGTCTTCTGAACAAAAATAGTAAATTGTCACTTAGAAATAAGTTGACTGTTTATAAAACGTGCATACGACCCATACTGTCTTATGCAAGCGTAGCATTCGCCCACCTACCTAGGACAACCCTTTACCCTCTACAAGTTGTTCAGAATAAATTCATACGACTAGCCACCGGTGCACCGTGATACATGCGCAATATAGATTTACATGGAGACTTGGAATTGCCTAGCCTAGCGAAGCACTTTCAAGAACTCTCCCAAACATATTTTTCTAAGTTAGAAAATCACCCGAACCCTCTGATGGCAGCAGACGATTATGTCCCCGAGACGGACCTTCCTACGCTTCGCCGGAGGCCCCGTCACGTGATCCTAGACCCAGATGACCCTATCACCGAGGCAAACGCCTCATACATCACTACACACACACATACAAACTCGCGACACCGCCGCCGCCGGGGGCGGCGAAGACCCGCGTTTCGCCCTGGGCGGAACACAGCCACGATATCCTGTACCGAAACAAACCAAGATCCCACCCTAAGCCGAGGTACGGTCTCACAGGAGATGCCCTTAGGGAGGGGGGTCCCAGGCCCCACCCAAAATTCAATCTCTGGCTGAGCACTCTGCTCGCCCACTAGCCCGGTGACGTTGTTAGTCTATCTATAGACGTACACAATAGTAGTCATCCCAAAAAAAAAACAAGCAGACGCTGCACCAGTGTTGCCACATCTACCAACTTTTAGGTAGATCTACCAACTTTGCCCTCAGTCTACCTGTCTACGAACCTAAGCCTCAAATCTACCTATTTTTCAAAATTTTCAAAAGTGTTTTTTTATTTTCTTATTTTCATAATTTTATGAAACGTAAATTTAAACGCCATTATTGAAAACATTTTTTTTCTTACTGAAGGATGAGGTGGTATAGCTTTGTGACTTAGCTCAACGGCGAATAAAAAATAAAAACACTTACTATTGACAGTTGATATGGACACTTCAGTACCGCGTAAACCATGTTTGAAACATCGAGCTGTTTGTTAGCAGTACATCAAAATATTGAGTTGAATTTGATGTAATAATTGTGATATTATTTGTTTGTGTCTAATTTTGTTAGTTACTACAGAGTTGTGAGTTGTTATGAACTACTTCTGCCTCTAACAACCTAGAGTCTATCTTAAAGAGTAATGGATTCTGATAGCAGCGATGCCCATGATAGTGGCGGAGAAGGTGCACGGAGTCAAAGGTCAGAAACTCCGCCACGAAAGGTCAGAAAAAGGCACTATGATCAAAAATATATCAAGTCATGGGAAAAAGAAAAGGAATATGCAGGTTGGCTACAAGGTAGTACGAAGGGGGATGAATACTTTTATTGTAAAGTATGCAAGTGTGATCTTAAATGTGCTGGTGGAAGATTTATTTATTATTCTAAATAAACATGCGAATAGTTTGAAGCATGTTTTTAATGTGAAAGGTAAAGTTCCATTTCATGCTTATTGTTTTACTTTTATTAAAATAAGTTTTGTGGTTGTGTAGTGTTACAAACAATTAAATTAAGTCTTATTAACAATATATAAGTGTAAAATTCATATATGGTGACTAGCTAGGATTAGTAATCTAATAATCTATAGGTTATATTGTATCATATTTTCTCCACAACCATTTTTTACTGTATGTATTCAAATCATAATTATTATTTTTCAGGTGACCTAAAGAAACTTATCCAAGATGTGTGCGCAGATTCCGAAATAGCAAAAGAGACAACTTCCGAAAAAACAAAGGCACAAGCTATTATTACAAATGTAACTGGAAAATTGTCTCATAGTGAGTTAGTTGAGACTTTGAAAACTGAACGATTTTCTTTAATTGTTGATAAGAGCACTGATAAATCAACTACAAAACACTTGGCGCTCATTGCCAGGACAGCAGTAGATTTCAAAGTGGAAGACAATTTTTTGTACTTAATACCAATTGTGGATGGTAGTGCTTCTGCATTACATGAGAAATGTAAACAATATTTTGATAATCAAAATATTCCCTACAAACAAAACATGATTGGATTAGCAGCTGACGGAGCTAACACCATGTTTGGTCAACACCATTCATTATTTACCCTGTTTGAATCAGAAATTCCACATTTATTCCTAATGAAGTGCATTTGCCATTCCTTCCACCTATGAGTTTCATATGCCTGTAAATCTTTTCCTAGAGGTGTAGAGGATTTTGCAAGAGATGTTTATAATTATATCCAGAATAGCCCAAAACGTATAGGTGACTATGAAGAATTTCAGTGTTTTGTGGCTGTGAAACCCCATAAACTACTACACCCAGCTCAAACAAGATGGCTTTCTCTACTTCCTGTAGTAAAAAGACTTTTAGAACAGCTACCAGCCTTACAGTTGTACTTTCAGAATGCTGTTTTGAATGACAGGCTACTTGCAGCTCAAACAATACATATAAAATCTATGGATCCCTCAACAGAGCTACACTTAAATTTTTTGGATTTTGCTTTGCCCTATTTCCATGATATTAACAAATTTTGTTTTTTGAGTTTTTTGTGATTCACTGTTTTGAACCCGAAAAAAACAGCATTCTTGTGCATGGGTTTTTGAAAATGAGAACAGGCCAACAAAAGTAAGACAGGCGAGAAACGTTGGTAAATAGATGATCGCGTTTTTTTCTCTCTTTTCATTTGTACAATTCCACTTGGAGATCAAGAGTGTTAATGCCGAGTAGTATTCTACCATTTGCTTACCCAGGGTGTTAGAAGGTAGCGATAGACGACCCAAAAACCACATTCTCCTACACCATGATAACGCTTCTTCACACAAGGCAAACAAAACAAAATAATTTTCAGCTTCCAAAAAAGTACATCTCGTCACTCATCCGTGCATAGCCCCGACATTGCACCCTGTGATTTCTGTATTTTCCCCAAAATCAAAGATTTGATGAAAGGTTTTACTTTTACCATCTCCGAAGAGGCAGTAATAGCGTTCAATCAGCATATAGAAAACATGACTTCAGATCTGTGGTCCTCCTGTTTTAAAAGTTTCGATCGCATGAAAAAAAATGTTTAAAACGTAAAGGAGATTATTTTGAAAAGCAATTAACATAATATTTTTGTCATAACATCTTGTTTTTTTAAGTAACGCAAAGCTTTTAGTGTGACCTACGTACAAAGCATTGAACTGATTCCCGCCGCCCGCATTCACATGCGTAGACTGGTGACGTCATGAGTCGTACGCGCGCCAGATATATTTTCGGACTTCCGAACACTCAACGTAACGTCTGCGACTTACGTCTGATAATTTTCAAGGCTCTGTGTATCTCATTATCTAAATACCCTGTAAGTCTGATAGTATGTTTCCAGCTATAGCATGTGAAAGTGAAGTATTTTCGCGGACTATTTTAAAGTTTATTGAACTAATTATCAACATTAATTGGTAATAACAATTAAGACGGACTTTGATTTGAACTTTGGCCCATCCTTCAAAAATAACTCTGCATATTCTAAGGTTTATTACTTACACACGGTAAAAAGAATGGCTGACTGACCCATTTATCCAAGCATACCAGAAACAATTTACAATACAGAGAGCATATTAACACTAACACACACACAGATAAATATATAGGTATCCGGTAATAAAGTAAAGTATCTTCACGCCCATATCCCCGAAGAGGTAGGCAGAGGCACAACCAGGGCACCCACAACTAGCCGAAGACACTAAGTCCCACAATGTGATAGGTGGCAAGCCTATCGCCAACCGGGCACATCTCCAATCCCGACCAACATTTTTTTTTATTAGAAAATTGGAAAAATTCAATTTTCTTTTTGTTGGCCGACCCGGGATTCGAACCCGGGACCTCATGCAGTCAAGTCCAACACCCAGACCACTAGACCACAGAGGCGATTAGTATCCGGTAATAAATTTTTGTATATCAAAAATAGGACAAATTTTGTATAAAACTTCAAGTGAACAGTCATGGTCAGAAGATAAAAAAATAAGTCAGACTTACCATTATCACTAGTAGCCAGATTAGTGCCAAGCGATCTCCTTGGAATGCCGTACTTCTCAGCAGCAGCAAGTACTGTCATTCCATTTCTCACTGCCTGTTTTGCTTTCTCCATTTCTTCTGATGTGTACTGCAAATATTGCCTTCTTCTCTTCCTTCTCTTTTTCTCTCGGTTCTCTAAAAAACAGAATTTCACTTATATAGTTATTAGGTGCATTCCTTTGCCAACACTTTACACTAAAATATTGTTTTTTAACTTGTATGATTTTCAAATAGGCGCTGCAGTTTCTGCAATTTCTATACATTATTTTGTATCATTAGAACCACATAAAAAAGGTCTATTTATTCTCAGTTTCTTCCGAAAGTGGGAATTTTTGTGGCATCTTCACAAAATCGTCCCATTTTCCCCGAAATATTTTTTAATGTATAGATCCAATTCGCGAGCTAAAATCGCGCTACTTGTCTACTGGTAGTAATGAAATAAACTAGAGTATTTTATATGCATGATTAAAACAAAGTTTGGTTAGGCATACATTTTTATAATA
>NJDC01012248.1:13750-43709 GCA_002245475.1 Calephelis virginiensis | reverse complement strand
TTTACAGTCTAAATACATCGACTGCACCGCACGCAGCAGGGACCCGACTATCCCATGGGAAAATGTCCCAAAGTTCCTTAATATGTACAACCCTATGAAACGTTTTTTCGAGATCCACAAAACCGCAGAAAACCTTCTGACCAACAGCCAGATGCTTCTCTACAATGTTGCGGAGCGAAAACACTTGATCCGTACATCTTCTTCCAGACCTGAAACCACCTGGATTATGTTATGGCGCAAAAAATGAAAAGATATGTTTTTGTGTAAAATAAGTAAGCTAGCAAGTGACATAGGCTTTTATTTAAAAAAAAAACATCCGAATTAAGATACCTAAAGATTTGTAATAAAAACTAAATCTGTCTAATGGATAAAGAGGGTTGTCATAAAGTCGTCTTTATCTGTTGTATCATGATTTTTTAATAAGCGAACGGATTTCGGTGTTTTTTTTTGTGTGAAAGCTGATGTAATCGAGATGGTTATTAGCTACACATTTAGGTTTTGTCAGGGATTATTAAAAAATATTTTAGTTTTATCATTCCGATATCTAATGTGTTTCCGCGAGAGCGCTAAAGAACTGAATAAAAACTAAACTTGCCTTATAGAAATTAATTCTATCCGATGGGATAGATCCGACGGAAAATATATAACAACCCACTCTGGCTGTTATATATTTTGTCGTCTATCAGTGTGTGGCATTATAATTTTTGAACACACGGACCGATTTCGATTTAATTTTTTTTTGTTAAAAAACTGATGCAATTGAGATGGTTATAAGGTACATTTCAAATAGGTTTTGTCAGGGATTATTAAAAAAACAGTTTTAGTTTTATCATTCCGAAATCTAAGCGTATCTCTAAGCAAGCGCTAAATAACTTTAATACGTGGGCGTCTCCACTGGTAATATCTAGTAAGTAGATAATTTCTGTAATTTGTGATGTGATATGATTGTTTTGTGATATGAAATAGATGCATTAAACGTATAATAATACATATAGCTACATACACACACGTCTTCACGGAAAGTCTCGTAAGGAGTAGGCAGAGAGTATCAAGGGATAAATAACTCAATCCTTACAGACCTGCTTGGCTTCCGTCACATTCATTATGCTTTTCATACAAACACTTGGATTTCGGAGAATATTGACACCACCCTCGGACAAAACTCGAGCCATTTGACAGTGTACCTGTATCCATCTATATTCTTATAATTATATCAATATATAATATAATATGAATAATTTAAATATTTTTATGATATTGGAAGGCAAACAAGCAAACAGATTTGCTGATGGTAAGAAATTTGTGCCGCCTAGAGACACCAAAGGTGGTAAAGGTGCGCTGCTAAACTGAGGCCGGCATGTGATAGGTGACAAGCCTATCGCCAACCAGGCACATACCCAGGATTCGAACCCGGGAACTCATGAAGTCAAGTCCAATACATGGACCGCTAAACCACAGAAGCGAGGAAAATATATATCTCTGGACAAATTACACAAATTGAATCTAACAAAAGTACCGACTAGCTTCTGTTCTGAATAACACACCAATGTGCACTTCGATAAAAAGTGCTGATGTATTGGCAGCAGGAATAAATAAAGCGGCAGTAGAAATCGAGACGAGTCGTTACGAAACTCTACCACCCTGTCAGATACACGTCGTTAGAGACGGTAAGCCTGTGCTCGCCTTGACGAGTTGCCTGGCAGGAAGGCATATGATCTATTCTGCAACGGAGTCCGCACCAATACGTTCTTCACATGTAAAAAACGTGACAATTTATATTGTTTCCCAAGCTCTTCCTTTATTCGTGCTCTGGTCGCGGAGGTGGGCGGTGGGAACGTCTTGTCACAATCTGTGTCATTTGGAGGATTATTTGCCACAACAGTTACACTGCTTACGCGGAATTAGCAAAATAAACCGGCGTGTTTGTATGAAAAGGGTTATGAATGTGAAGGAAGCAAGACAGGTTTGTCAGGATCGTGAGGTCTGGCACTCGATACTCTCTGCCTACTTTGTAAGGGACTGGGCGTGAAGATATGTATGTATGTATGTAGCAAAATAAAGGTTTATTTGACATCTACAATATATGTCATTTTAGGTACCTTTGAACAAAGTACCAGCGGATTATTAACATTCAGTTACTAATAAATTCAACAAATCCAATGTAATTGGGTACCACGTAAGAGCTCGGATCACCACGGGGAAAAATATAATGTATTATTAATATGCTTTGAAAGGAAATACTCATTTGGTTGTTCACATAATCTTTGTGTGAAATTTTTGTAGTGTATTCAAATATCCCTCATAATATTTCACGTCACTCAATATGAATGAAAATTTCC
The DNA here is from genome assembly GCA_002245475.1 of Calephelis virginiensis. Lineage (NCBI taxonomy): Eukaryota > Metazoa > Arthropoda > Insecta > Lepidoptera > Riodinidae > Calephelis > Calephelis virginiensis. Next base: position 41,370 of record NJDC01012248.1, on the reverse strand, counting down.
TTTCCTAAACCCTGTTATGATAATATATTCATGGGATGCTCTGATGCATGGGTTTCCTTTGGTCATCGTGAAATGTGTTCTTTTGAGTGAGCTTACTCTTTATTTAAAAAAATTAATACGAATTTGAAATATAGAAAGAAAAATATACAGTTTTAGATTAAGATAAAGAAACAAAATGGTAATATCAATTTTACTAATGTTATAAATGCGAAAGTTTGTAAGGATGTGTGTATGTTTGTCACTCTTTCACGCAAAAGCTACTAACCTGATTTTCATAAAACTTTGCAGTGATATAGATTTGATGTCAGAATAACATAATAAGTTAAAATTTATAGGGTTTTTTTTTATAATGTGTGTGTATGTTTGTTACTCTTTCACGCAAAAGCTACTGAACTGATTTTCATAAAACTTTGCAGTGATATAGATTTGATGTCAGAATAACATAATAAGTTAAAATTTATAGGGTTTTTTTTTATAATTTGGTGATAATATAACGATAACTGCCAAGTAAACGCGGACGAAGTCGCGGATAACAGCTAGTTATTATTAATCATAAATTTAAAAAATTCCAATAACTGACACACATATTATCTATGTTGTTTTCCCGTGTTGGTCCGGGCTTCTTTGCAGAATAAACCATCTGCCTTCATACCAGGCAGCTCATAAAGGGCGAGCATAGGTTTACCTAGGGCGAGCATAGGTAGAGTTTCGCAGCAGCTTGCCCGGATTAGTACCACCGCTTTTCCTATTCCTGTTGCCATAACGTCAGTGCTTGCCGTTGACGTATTCCGGTTCGGAGGGTAAGGTAGTCGGTAAACTTACTTTTGCTCGAGGCCTAACATTTCGGCCTCAGTTTGACAACCCACCATTACCACCTTTTGTGTCTCTAGGCGGCGTAAATTTTTTACCATCAGGAAATCCCTCTGCTTGTTTGCCTTCCAATATCAAAAAAAATGTAGCTAAGAACCATCTCGATCGCATTAGATTCCAAATAAAAAAAAAACATTGAAATCGTTTCATTAGTTCAGGAGCTATGATGTTACAGACAGACAGATTCATATAAATGTATACACACATAGACACTAACATCCTTTTTTTCATCTGGGATTAAACAGGTACGTTAAAGGGCAACAACAAATTAAACGTTTCTCATTAGGCCAAAACTTATTAGAAGTTAGATAACAACTTCTTAGCAGTTGGGAATCAACATCCTAATTACTTAACTATCATAACTAACAAACTAATTTAAAAATATTATTTTTCCAAATTATATCTGCGTTTACATTTAGAGAAGAAAATACGGGTATTCGATCGACGTTTCTGTAATGTTTTGCGAAGTTTGAAAAATATGATTTTATTATTCATCTTTATGTATATAAAAGAAAGTCATGTTAGTTTAAATATTATTTATAACTCAAGAAAAGTTTAACCGATTTAGCTGAAAAAGGTGTGTGTGAGATTCACACATGATAGAAGTGAAACTTCTGTAAATCGACATAAGAATGAGATGAATATATATTTGTGTCTCCTACCTGTAGTTTTTCCGTTGCACCCGTTTTGAAATCTCAACGATTCTAAAGAAATTTCACTTCAAAATTGAACCTTTAGACCGGAAGACGGACACATTTCGTCCGTATTAGTCAAAGAATATATTGTTGTGGACAGAGTCATTAAGGCAGCAGGAATGGATAAGGTGATAGATCCCAACCTGGACAAGCGCAGCACTCTGCCTCCAGGGGTCTAGTTGGCGACCTTTAACTGTTCACCCCATATGATCTGCTTGGTAGAGAGGCAGGTGGTTTACTCTACTCAGCAGTCCTAGACCATCATGAGGAACTTCGTAATAAGGAATAATTTTGGCAAAATGAGTTGCTACTTAATCTTACTAAATACTTAATTAGCTTTTCCCCTTACACATGCATGTGCATATATGAAGAGAAAATATTTATGTAAGAAGATACAATACGAAACTAAACATGCCTTAAGATGCCAAAGATTTTAACGCTCAAATTTGTAACACGACGAAAAATGTCTTTACACCTAAATCCCCGAAGAGGTGGGCAGTGGAACAACCAGGGCACCCACGACTAGCCGAAGATACTAAGTTCCACAATATGATAGGTGGCGAGCCTATCACTAACCGGGCACATATCCATTTGCCCGACCCGGGGTTCGAACTCGGGTTCTCAAAAAGTCAAATCCGACGTCGGATCTTTAGAAAACATAGGCGAACTACTAATATCATAATATTAATACATGAAGCAAAAATTTTGGACCCTTTCTATGAAAGTAATGCGGACGGAGAGGAGTATGAAATTTGGCATACTTACAGTTTATGTGTAGGAGAAGTACAGAACACTAATATTTCTTTAATAATAATGGCTAAAAAGTGAATAAAACAAAAAAAGAAAACATTACACATACTACCATGCATTTAACACACACAAACAAAAAATTAATAACGACAAAATCACAAATGGCGCACAAACCATAATCATAAAACTTGGAAAAAAGTAGTTGGTGTTGATAAATGAAGATGGCGTTTTTATTAGAAAAATATTAAAACGTATTATGGTCGCATTTCGACTTGGGTGACCACTAGTACCAATAGCATGACAACAGCGACCAATGTCGAAGAACTCAGCTATTGTACAAGAATCGACGCTAATACTTAACCCCCAAAGCAATTCAGTTCAATTCAATTCATAACTATAAACTCTCATTCTGTCTAATTATTAAATTCTCGACCTCTCGACGTCGCGTCCGTACTAGCTCTTCCGCGCCTATTTCAAAGAAGCGACTGAAAGATCATTACTTACAACCTAGACAATGTTTTCGTCAATTTAGTTACCCTTAGGTACTTTTATGTTTAATCATTACTATAGTGTACGTACTATATGAGTGTATGTTTGTGCATTATAACTCTTGAACAAAATAGACGATTTCGATGCGGATTTTTTCTTTGAAAGTTAACGTGTTCGAGGTGGTTCTTAACTTCTTAGCTACATCACAAACATATTTTATCAGGTTATGTTTAAAAAAGGATCTCCAGTAAAGAAAAACTAAGTAAAGGTATCTTCACGGCCATATCTCCGAATCGATAGGCAGAGGCACAACCAGGGCACCCACGACTAGCCGAAGACATAAATTCGCACAATGTGATAGGTGGCAAGCCTATCGCCAACCGAGCACATATCCAACCCGAGCAACAGTTTTTTTAATAGAAAATTGGAAAAACCTAATCATCTTATTATTGCCCGACCCGGGATTTGAACCCGGGACTTCATGAAGCCAAGTCCAACACCTGGAACGCTAGACCACAGAGGCGAAAAAAATACATACATGCTTTTCTATACTTGTGCTATAATAATGAGAATTTGGTTGTCCTTATAAGACGCAACTAAGCCTCTACCTCTTCCAGGATATGGACGTGAAGATAGTTTACTTTACTTTTACTTTTATTTCTTTTAAATGTATATAAGAAAGAAAGTAAATCTTTTTGACAAACTAAAACTTAACATACATTGTTAACAAAAATAAAACAACTAAAATGTTGAGTTGAATTCTCAACTGCCAACTGCCATTCAGTTTCAAAACAACAATTCTTCCAGTTTATATTTACACAAAATTTTAATTGGATTACACACAAAATGCCCTTAAACATAAAGCCTTCCTAATAACGCTGAAATGTTCATACGTTATCCTCGTTTCAAGAGTATTCGTTAGGAAGCAAACGCAAACGGTTCTTAAAAGGATTATGTAGTAAAAGGATATCCACTAAAGAAATATTTAAGCTGTCATATTGCTACTTCATCACATTTTTTAATGGTTTTCTAGTGACATGTTTAAATATCGACTTACATTATATGTTGATGTACAGGGGTATTATCACACAACTTAAACTAGTTTTAGAAATTAACCCTTAATCCGAACTTAGATTAGAAAACATTCAACACAAATGCAAATGGCACAAACCATAGTGCATCAACGATTATTATAACACATCATTAGGGACAAAAATGATTTTAATTTAGATTTACACTTTAAAGTATGTTAAATTGTGAATACCAATTTAAATCATTTATAAAGTTCCTTGTAAAAGTAAATATCATCTCGCCCGTATCTCCGAAAAGGTAGGCAGAGGGACAGCAGGGCCCCCATGATTAGCTAACGGTACTATGTGACAAACCTATCACAAATGGGGTACTTATCCAAATACGAGTAATGTTATCAGAAAGTTGAAGAAACGCAGTATGAGTTGCCCGCCCCAGGAATCAAATTTGAGATCTTATTAGTTCACGTCAACAAAGGACTAATAGACCAAAGAGGCGATTTAATAAATTTATTATACCTATACCTTTATTTATATACAGCTAACTATTCATTCGTCTGTAAACAAAATAATACATCAATAGTTCTAAATAACTTTTTTGTTGCTAAAATATCGCAGTTACCGATATTTACGCTTTTGGAACATTATATTACATAAAGTCGTTTTATACATACGTAGATAAATGTATAGTTGTAGCTGTGGAGGACTACATGTGGTAAAATCTATTTACGGAAGCATTGCAACGACTCGCCCGCTTTGGTACCGCCTCCTAATATTTCCCTTATTCGAAACATTAGTGTTCATATTTGTCGTGTTCCAGTTTAGAGTAGGCTGGTCAATAAAGTTACGATTCCTAGCATAAGGTCACCATGGTAACATTACTTATTTTGGTGACGGTATAGGTGACGTGTATTTCTTACCTTTAGGAAAATCACTAACTTGTACACAGCTTTGCTTGCTTGCTGTACGATATATAAAGTAGCATCTTTATGGAAGACTTAGCGCTATACAATCATCTTAAACGAATTTTCTTGAGTCTTGAATATTGAAGGAAACTCGAGGCTTCACGGGCTATTAACTGACATAACATGGGAATAATACCAACTTGTATATATTCCTGTTTCACGCGAGATGCTACATATTATGGCGTTTATTTATTTTTACCTGCCTTGCAGTATTTTACCCGTGCCTTAGCTTTCAATTTCTGAAGCAAAATTTTGAATACTTTAAAAAAAAATATGTGGATGATTCAAATTCTTACATTATTGGTAATTCATACATTTTAATGTGTTCGTGACATTCCAACATCTACAAAGTATTGTTTATGTTTTTTATATGAGAAGATAGTGGATTAGCGCCCGACCCTAGTGATGGTAGGAAACAACCCCGTTTCCTCGTGTTGGTCCAGGTTCTCTGACAGGCAACACGTAAGAAGCGAGCATAGGTTAAAATATAAGTCAATAGAACCACTGCTGGTAAAGTGCTGTGTACTTTACTCGGGTAGGAATCGCCTTTTCTATTTCTATCACCTTAATGGCTCTGGCGTGTTCCGGTTTGGAGGATATGGTAGCCGGTAGACTTCCACAAAAGACCTTATATCCCGGTCTCAGGGCAGCAACGAACCTGTAACAGACACCATTGTCTATAGGGCACGACTAGGCATCTCTTCCCACCGCAGGAAACACGGCTTTACCATAAAAAAAAGATTTTCCTTTTTTAATCGTGAGCTGGTTAACATCAGCACCCTAAATAGTGTAGAATTTTTTCCTCAATAAAAACGTCCAAAAAACGCAAGTTGAAATTTTTGTTCAATAACGTGTCGTCTATAGTACAGAAAATTTCAAGGAAAATAAATTTCAAGTTACGTTTGTGTTCGTTATTGTTATTCAGGAAAAAAAGAGTACCGGTAGATGATAAATAATACATAAACTGTTTTTATTCATCAAAATTTGTTTTTTCACCTTTAAAGTAGTTATGCTCCTTCGGAAACGATACACTTTAGTATTACAAAAGTCCAATCATCAGAACAATTTTTGAATACTGTTTCTGGAATTGACTTCTACCGATACAAAACGGTGGCAAAAAAATTTGTACCAATCTAACAACAAAAAATTGATTTTGGAAACAAATAATCCATTTTCGATACATTTTTGACACCTCTGGATATGACTGAAACTACTTATTTTAGTTAGTCGTTGCTAACAAAGTTGTGTTGCGGTAAAACTATGCATTACATAATATGTCGAGGAAACTTGCCGCCGTAAGTAAGCCGATAGTAAGTCGATAAGCTTCCAACATGTTTTAATGTCGACTAAACTAAGCACCGACAATCTGATTAAAGCAAGACTGCAGTTTCTGCAGTAAAGAACACAACATAGTAACGTACCGAGATTTCATGTAAGAGGTACAGTTTCATCTTGTAGCTAAAATTTCAAAAACTATATCTTCATGCATGTATCCGCGATGTGGTAAGTAGAGGTACAACCATGCCACCCTCGACTGGCCGAAGATACTAAGTCCAACATCGTGATAGGTGGCAAACCTATCCCCAAACGGGCATATCCAACCTGGTAAAGTTGTTTTTGTTAAGAAAATTGGGGAACACGTTTTTGGTACCTGACCCGGTGATCGAATCCACGTTCTCGTGAAGTCTAGTCCAACAAATGTTGATAATGCAGTAAAACTGCATAATAACTCCTCCAATTTCATTACTAGAGGTAATCAAATCATCTAGAGGTAACGAAAAAAATATGAATTTTCAAGAAAATTATTAGAAGAAGGTGTTTCTTTGTGGAAATCCATACTTAAATCAATTATAAAAATATTTTATTGGCAATTTTCCGCAAAACAATACACACACTACTTAAAAACTCAAAGTACGTTTTTTTTTACTCAACCGATGCGTGCGTTAAGTTGGTCCCCTTGTTGGTCCGGGCTCCTTTGCAGAATAGACCATCTACCTTCCCACCAGCAGCAAGCGAGCATAGGCTTACCGTCACTAACACCGTGACATCCGGATTGACATGACTCGCTCGGATTGGTACCGCCGCCTTAACTATTCCTGCCACCATAACCAATGCTTCAATATTCGAAGGGTAAGGTAGCAGGCAAGCTTACTTTTCCTCGAAACCTAACATCCCGACCTCAGGTTCCCAATGCACCATTACCACCTTTGGTGCCATGAGGAAATCCATCTGCTTGTTTGCCTTCCATTATCATAAAAAAAGTTAACGTATGTGTATTGCTGGTGCTAATAAAACAGTTTAATGGTATGTGTTGTGTGGAACTGTATATATTTGGTATTTTTGGCTTCTGGTAAGTCCAATTCATTCATTCCACACTGTTTTTCCTGTTTTATCACGCCTTAATACGTAGATATTTTTGGCGGAAAATTGCAAATGACATATATAATTATTTTGTATTTATGCAATTTTAAGTATAATTGAAAAAACTTGTGTTAACTATGGTGGTTGGCTATTCGAAACATTGTGCTATAAAGGTATATAATACTTGTTCATACTAAGCATATGCTGATCGAATAAACAATGAGTTGGTAACATCATAAGATGTGATTTAAATTCCTGTATTTTTATAAAAAAATTAAAAAAAAAAATTCCGTTATAAAAATCTCACATTCGAAAGACAAAAGGGTATATTTTCTATGTGAACTGTGAATATTATTGTTATTATTAATGATTAATCATTTTCAACCTGCTATCTTACATCAGATTGCTAATCCAAATGGGGCCCAGTCTTCCCAACGACAAGAAAACCAAAATTACATTCAAAAGAACCGTTACCTTCAAGAAAAGAGCGTACTCATTCCTTGAAGGTCGGCACCGCATCTGTGTTCTCCTGGTGTTGCGGATATCCGTGGGCGGCTGTGATGACTTTCCATTCCCACTTCCCACTTGCTCATTTGCCTCCTCCTAAAAAAAGCTGAGTAATCCTTCAATTTATGTGATAAATACAACTTGCATGCAACATGCAACAACATTGCAACTTGTGTTGCAGTAAAACTTTGTGCTACATGTTATATCCAGAAACTCACCGTTGCAATTAAGCCGATAGCGAGTCCATAAGCTGACTGCAGTATGTTCCAATGTTGACTGCACGGAATCTCACTTTAAAGTTAAAATTTTCTGCAGTTTGTGAGTAAAACAAGTAATAACTTATAATAATTGGCACAAAAAGGTGTCTTATCGCTTTTACAGTGTACAGGCGTAGGTATATCAAGTTGGCCGCTATTAAAGAAAATAAGACTTTGTTGGTAAAGAATATATGTTACAGTAGATAGCTTAATATGTGGCTTTCTGTACAAAGGCTAAAACCACGGCAATCGTTTTTACATTCGAGCTTACAAAGGGTCCTTGATTAATGTAACTATGCATCTATAAGTTCTGGGTATATGGATAAAATCATATTAGTTTTGTAAATATTTAATTTAGGATGTCAATAGTTAAAATAAACAAAAGTCTTTCAAACATCAACGAAAACATAAATTTTCCATCAACTAAGTAAGCTATCAACATATTACGGGATTAAAAATAGTTTACAGGCTGTTCACAAAGTTGTGTTGCAATTTGTCTTTGTGGTAGATATGTCGGCGTAACTCACTCGATAGCAAGTCGATAAGTAGGCTCCAATATTTTACAATGTCGATATCACCAAAGCAAACAAGATTTACTGCAACTGTCGCAATAAAGAACACATTCCTTTGATCTCGTAACAATGAGCACCGAGACTTCAAGACGGAGGTACGGTTTAAAAAAAAAGACATAAAAATTGTTTATTCGTCAAAAAATATTGATTCGCGTGTGTGAAGAAGTTGCTTAGTTACAAAAATTAAGTATTCATATACTACACAACATAGTCTACCTACAAAATAATATGTACTACGTAATTCTACCACATTGTGTTAAGCAAATATTCCATGAAATTCGGTATCTAATATATTATTTAGCACAATAATTAATAAAAAAATGTTTTTAAATTTTAGATTGCAGGGGAGCAAAGAATCTCACCTTAAAGTTAAGACTGAACGGCTAACTAAAGTTAGTAACTAATTAAAACTAGTAATTCAAACGTATCCAGTAATAAGAAGAAAGAGAAGAAAACAAGAAGACGACGAAACGTACAACTAAACAACCAAGATTTGTCAAAACAGCCTTATTATATAAAAAGAAAAACCAATTAAAATAACAACGAAAATTAGTAGTGACTATACAATTTCATTCTATTAATCCATGGATATATGGGATCAAAACTACTTAATCGCCGTTTTCAAAGTTGTGTTGCGGTAAAACTACGCGGTACACATGTCGAGGGAAGTCGCCGCCGCAAGTAAGTCGATAGTAAGTCGATAATCCGACTCCAACATATTCGAATGTCGATCGCAGGGGAGCGAACAATCTCACTTTAAAGTTAAGACTTAGCGGCTAACTAAAGTTAGTACCTTTCTGTAAAGAAACTGAACGGTTTTTTAATTCTTTAAGATAGCAAACAAACCGTCGGCTCTCCTGGTGTTAAATAAATAAATATCTATGCTGTGTTAAAGTGAGATGCTTGATAACGTTTGGTATACTATAATACTTATGGGAAGCAATTTTTCAAATTTTTCATAAAAATAATTTATGGAGACAATAGCGATTATAGTGCTTCATACTCATGGCAAGGGCTAAGCTTAAAAATTGTACCTACCTACCCTATTATTATTATTTATTTATTGCAAAACATGAGTAATGTTACATTTTACAGCAATGGGTATATTACAAAAGCACTTACATGTATGTACATATATTCACGCCAATTCCCTCACTTGAATACCTTCTTGGCTTCCTCTACATTATTTGCCCTTTTCATCTCACTTCTCTCTATCTCATCTCATCTTTTCACAGATCCCACAGATTTCCAAGAGCGCTCTAATTTCGACCGCAGTTATTCTACTCTTATATTTTTTCTGACATACCCTAATGTCGATTCCTTTCAACAACTTTGGAATAAGCACATACTTAGGCAAAACGAGTATAACGCCTCGGCTTAAAACCTTGCTTTTGAAATAGCTTATCCAGCACTCAATTCATACTATTCCCTGTAGGGAAACACTATCCTTTCTACATCAACGGTGTACCTTCCATCCCAGCCAAAGCATACAATTTCATTAGCTACATCATCAACAAAAACTATTACATCCTTTCTGGCTACGTATCTTTTGGTGTTTATCGCATTCAAATGTAAACCTTTCTCTTTACCTTCCATAACTGTAACCAGCGTTTGCAATTTTTATATATTAAAAGTACAAAGTATTGCTATGAAGTCAATAGGTACCTGATTTGCTTACTGTATTCATACTCGTACCTATCTCAAATATAGGGGTTTGATGATGCCGTCCTTTAACCACATTATTTAAATGTCAAAACCAACGAACCACGCGGTCAAGCTAACGCGGTAAAGCTAAATGTTTCGACTCAAATTGCATAGTGGTGGTCCAAAATTAAGTGTGAGTTTAGTATTCATCTAAATATGTATGTATATTTATGTAATAGATATATGGTAGCTAAGAATAATCTCGATCACATAAGATTTTAAATAAAAAATCATCGCATAGGAATCGGTCCATTCGTTCAAAAGTTATGATATCAACCACATACATACAAACACATAACACACACACATTCACACACACAAACATACACGGACGAAAAGCCCTCATTTTCCGTGTCAGGTCAAAACAACACATCATAATTACAAAAATCCTTATCAAAATCGGTCCACATTTACACAACGTCTATTTTTGATGTACTTTAAAAAAACTGCGAAAAATACGAAACATAATACAAAAACTTTTAAACTGCGATCCATCAGCAACTTCCCAATTTTTCATCCGGTCATCATCACCAAGTGTTCATCATCAGAAAATATGAACAGATCTAGTTAAAGTAAATCAGGTAATTCCAAACTCGATGAGTTTACCAGCAGGTATTACAGGAATACGTTCTTTGATAACTTCGAGCTGTATCATCAGACCAGCTCACTTGTAACAGCATTCCTTAATATTTCCTGTTCAGTCATACATATTTTCAAAAGTGAAACAAGTATCGTGCATCTTATATATCCATTACGAAGCTTACAACTGACCTGATGACCTTGAATGCCTGGAACACTATACAAGTGACCAAAATCGATAGCAGAACACAATTCAAACATTTCTGAATTATTTATTATCTATTTGCCTGTTAATTTGTGCTTCAATCACAGGAAATTTACTCAACGGATTTTGATGAGATTCGGTAAGATTGTAGTTTGTACTGCTAAGCCATGTATAAGCTACTTTTTATCTGTCTGCGCAAAGAGAAATGTAAAGTTTTTTGTAAAATTCTTTGTCGTAATTTATCTTTATTCAAGCTATGCTGCTTAACTGTTTCTTTTAAAATTTGGTGGTGCTCTAGGTTACAAGAAAAACATTTAAAGAGACTATAAAGAGCAAAGTTTTTTTTAGATTGATTCTCTTACTTTGTATTTAAATCTACTGCTGCTTGAATTCGACTGCGTAAAGAGGAAATTAATGTATTTTTTAATTATTGTCCTCTTATTTTTTCTTTATTTATGCAATCTTTGTTAGATGGATTATTAATACGACTTGCATTATAGTTGAACGGCGCTAATAATATTGCTGCTAGGTAATAAATAAATATTTAAACCGACGGTAACTATTTTCTGAGATTGTTCTGTAAATTTGTTTTTGATAGTACATAAAATCGACGTAACATTTTATCCAACTGTGCAAACGGAAAGCTGGTTTCTTCGCAACTTAGTTTTACTACGCAAAAAGGCAGGCAATAGTTTTAAAGTATTTTTCAATTAAGTTTTGCTATTTGTAAGAAGGAAACTCGAAAAACGTATTCTAAGGTCAAATTTGTTAAATGTCTCTGTATTGAATCACATCATGCATACTATCCATCTGAGAATAAGACAAACAATGACGAAAATATACTTTAATGCGAATCCTTCCACTTATACTCGCGTCGCAACTTTTTTGAATCGCCCTGGCAAATGCAGAGAAGAAACGCTTGGTGCGACGCTTACATAATTGAAAATATTCGCTTGAGAACGGAGGTCTAAAGCTAAGTGTAGCAAAAATAAAGTACAACGAACGAATAGGTGGAATAGACGACTGGTGATATTGACCAGAACATCTCAGTCCAAATCACTGAAGTTTGGGCAAAGTGTCTTTGTGACCCTAAAATGACTGTTAAACTGAAAGGACAAGTCTATAAGACCATCAAAGGCATGTTCGTTCGTAAGGTTGTGAAGCATGGCCATTACTGGAATGGTATAAACGGAACTGGATATGCTGCAATATGTATGTGCGGCGGTCTTTTTATCTCTGATAAATTGCAAAAAAAGCCACCTGAGCTGATTCCCACCGGAGAAATGCTGGCTAGATGCTATTTTTTATTTATTTAAAATGTATGCATAACATTCTACGAAAGTTTCATTGGTCGGTCATTCGGTCCTTAGACAGAATATGGGGACTCCCCGCTGATGAGCTGTCGACTAATCCGTACGGTATTTCCCGTCAACAGCGTAACAACCAATGAAATTTGCCAGTTGATATCAAGCAGCAGGTAATTTCCAAAGTAGTCCAGTAGGGTTACTCTCGAAGCTCGATTCATGCATTATTGGAAGTTGGAATCGAATATGTCATTTTAGTTACTCTTGAAAACAATACTGGCGAATTATTACTATTTAGTTAATAGTAAATAGTAAATTATTTTATCCTATTCGTCGAATTTATTTGTAACTAAATATTAACAATCCCCTAATTCTGTGTTCAAAAGTACTTAAAGTGACATATACGATTCCAATTTCCAATTCGCATGATATTGAGATTCAAGAGTAACCCTACAGGTCCAGGGATTCACGGGGGAAGGTAGTAAGGTATGATATTGAGATTTTAAGACAAAGCATTGCCTCTTAAAATTTGTTTATAATAACACAGAAATATTGAATTATTCTAAGATAGCAGTATAAAATAGATTATTTATAAGATACTAGCTGCCTATTCCGGCTTCGCTCGGATGTTAATTTTTTTTATTATAAATATATAAGCTATCCTATCTTTCAAGTTGGATCAAACTGCACACGGTGTGCACTTTTAATTGAAATCGGTTAAGTAGTTTAGAAGTCCATCGCGGACAAACAACGTGACACGTAATTTATATATATTAAAATAATATTATAAGTGAAACAGTGACTATTTTTGTATTTTTTCTGAATTCATTCATGCGACAGCAAACAACTATTTATTTTGCTTAGTTAGTGACATTAAAATAAACTCCATCTATCAATTACAAAATTATTTTCAATTAACCCTGTATTTTATTCGGTCACATTGAAAATAAACACCAAATATATTTCATTTCATCTCAAATCTAGTGAATTGTATATTTAGGAATTGTAATTACATTTCCGAACGAAAAGCAAGTTCTGTGAAGTCCAAAACCAATTTGGACTTGATAATACAGCAAACGCTATCGATTGCTGTTTGATTAACGCTATACAATATGAAATGAATTTTTTTTTAATGATATTGGAAGGCAAGCAAGCAGACGGATTTCCTGATGTTAAGAAATTCACGCCGCCTAGAGACACCAAAGGTGGTAATGGTGCGTTGCCAACCTGAGGCCGGGATGTTAGGCCTCGAGCAAAAGCAAGTTCACCGGCTACCTTACCCTCCGAACCGGAACACGTCATGACGTTATGGCGGCAGGAATAGGTAAGGCGGTGGTACCACCACCTACCACCTACCACCATCTACCACCTAGTCAGATGTCACGGTGCATAGCATAGGCTCACCGTCACTAGAGCCTATGCTCGCCTTTTACGAGCTGCCTGTCAAGGAAGGCAGATGGTCTATTCTACAAAGGAGCCCGGACCAACAGGGGGGAGCAAAGTAAGAAAAAAGTAAAAATGACATGGACATGCAACAATTTCATTCAATAATTTAAAAAAAACAGCATTACTCCTAGAGGAGCAAACTAATATTGACAGAATCGCTATCGTTCAGAAACGCGAAATAGCACCGCAATCATTTAAAGCACATAAAACAAAACAAATATTTTGTTTTTTTTTTATTTATTGTTTTGTGATTAGGTAGCAAACAAACACGGCTCTCTTGATGAACACCATAGATCTTATAGGTTCGTTGCTGTCCTGTGGCGACAATATTAGTCCTATTGCACAAGTTATTGATAATTTAATATTTAAATACAACATTATTATTTTACGCATTACATTATTTCATAATATAATAATTCATTTTTGTTTTGATTTATTAAATTTTTTTTTATTGTACACTCAACAAAAGAAAATAATATCACACGCCGAGAATTTAGTTTACCACATAAATTATCTTTTAAGTTATTTTTTTGAAAAATGACTACTGTGTTGCCAACCACGTGGTTTTTACAACTTCACCGGCATTTGTGGGCCGAGCAGAGTGCTCAGCGCGAGACATAACAAATTACAACGTCATTTAATGCTTCCAGTAGTTTTTAATTAATTTTACAGTAATTTTGAACTGGTGTACAACTTTGTATTCCAGAAAAAGAAAACTTGTTGATTTTACGTCACACTACATTTTCACGACTTGTGTTATGAGTTTTTGTATAAAACCATTAAAATGAGTTCTGTATTGTGTAATGTTAGTGTGGCTCCACTCATCCGATACGATCAAAAACCGAGTAGGTAGGTATGTCCAGCAGAGCTAAGACGCGCATTTAAAAAACCTTTTAGAATTAAAAGTAATAGAGATATATTTTATCTGTGCTTGGCGGCGTTTTCTCACCCTACTGAGCAATCATTTTTTTTGATTCCGCTTCTTGTAACTCACGTTAGTCAGTATTTTTCTTTCTGTCATCAGTTTGTCTGCATGACAACCAGTACTTACAGAGACAAACATTTCTCTATGTGCGCATAGTAGCCCTAACTGAAAAATGCACACAGAATTCTAAAAATACAATTACTATCATAACCTATCCGTTATATAGCTAAATACAATCTAGTTCACGTTACAAAGAAAAAAAATGCAGCGAAATCGATAAATTAGTTGAGTTACGATACCACAGTCAGACTCACACACCTCAAACTTATAGCACCCCTCTTTTTCCGTCGGGGATTAAAAATATAAAATCACATAAAAATACCCTATTTCAAACGAAAAATATTTTCCAACTACCCTCATTTATAGCCACAAAGAAACGTCATTGAGAGCATAACAAATTGATTTAATTTCATCTCCAATCTTGTGTACAATTGTATATCTTGGAATTTCAATCCATTGTAGAGCTCACATTGAGTTTGGCGAGCTTCAAAATCAATTTGAACTTGTTTACAGAGGAGGCGCCGTCAAATAACCTGGATAAATAGATTGGCGCGCTCCCAGGTGTATTATTTTATTACTGAGTTACACCAAAGACGGAACTTGGTTGGATATTGCATAACTAGGTTTTGAGATGCTGATGAACTGGAAGTATACCCATAGTAGGTACTGCTACGGTTCCAATTAATAAAGTCGACTGACTGAATGTATTTGATATTTTTATTTAAAAAAAATATTAACTTTAAATGAGTGATTAGCTACAGTTTATGTTTATCTAGCAATTCAATTAAAGCTGTGATTATTATTAAATTATAATTTCTTTTGTAATTAAAAGAGCTTGTGTCATTTTCGTGAATACTTCTTTAGGGTTAAAATGTTATTAGTTGTGATAGAAAAATGTACTTTACATTACCTAAATAGCAAAAATGGTGTGTGTATAAGTATTACGTCAAAATTACGAAGAACGCAGTATAAAGCCCGTCACACACGTAGCTATAATATATATTAATATGAACTATAGCAAGACATATTACAGTATATTTTCTATACAAATATTCAAGCGACCGCACACGCAACTATAATATACATTTCTATGACGCCACCGGTAGCTTACTATAATATATATTATATCGCGGCATATTAATATATGTATATTATAGCTACGTGTGTGACGGGCTTAACATTCGGTGATAATACACAGTTTTTTTGCAGTGCGTTACAGATAATTATGAGGTATAACAAAAAATGTGACTGCAAATTATAGTCACTAGCACCGTGACATCCTACTAGGTGGTGAATTTCGCAGGAATTGCACGAAATCCGTCTACTTGTTTGCCTTCCATTATCATAAAAAAGGTATCATATTAATTCAAATTCAAATCATTTATTTGCAAAATAGGGTTACAAATTGAGTTGTTTTGATGTAGTAAAAGTAGACGTTTATTCAATATAATTAGTTAAGCATAGTTATTGAGACAATTAGTTTAAATTTTGCCAAGTCTTTCTAAGCACCTATTCGTTTTTTAAAGTGTGCAATTCAAATTAAAATATAGCTTTATGGATTTTAGTTGTAACAGTTAACAGTAATTATAGACTTGAGTCGTCAGCAGCAAGTACCAAATGTTTCGTATTTTTTCCTTTTCCATATCGTCTTGTTGGCATTGCTGGCATTGGACTTGACTTTATAAAGTCCCGTGTTCGATCTCCAAGTCAAGAAATGAAAAAAAAATGTATTTTACTATTTTCTTAGGAAGACATGATTGCTGGGATTGGCTACGTGCCCGGTTGGCGATAACCTTGCCACCTAGCACATTTTTCCATTAATATGTAATAGTAAAACAAATATTTATAAGCACTATTTAAATCTCAAGTCATCTATTATTACGGAAAAATTCAAAAGACATACAATAGTACTATTTAAATTATGCGATTCGGCTATATTCGTCAAGCTTCGGAAATCCGAAAAGTTTTACGCATAACTAATTATTTCGCTTAAATTTATATTAGGTCAGCCAATTTAAAAATAAAAGTATAAAATGTAAAAAGTGGAAAGCCGAAGCGCATAATTTAAATAGTAGTACTGTTCTCTTGTTTATCCACAGTTTAATAAGCTATTCAAAGATGGCTACTATAATATTTCGTTAGTAAATTACATACTCAGGTGCATTTAAATAGTAATAAACCTATAAAAATATTTGGTCTATGAGTCAGTTCATTCATAAGGGTTCGGAAGTATAATTAAATAAATATTGACATCTTCAAACGAAAATGCAGACATCTATGTTCATCACACTAAAAATTCCTGCCTCCGTCGAAAATCGGACCCCAACCTCGAGATTGGTCAGTGGAATTTTGCGTGTACGCTAGTCCCTCGACAAACGAGGCCAACAATAGAACCCATATTTTTATGACCTATGTAATATTTAATTGCGGTAAATAAACTTTGCATAATTTAAACATAGCGAAACGAAAACAAAAACTCGAATAATTTCACTAACCCGTCACGATTTGATAATTCCTTTATACAGAAAAAAGCTTACAATTCCGGTTCATTATTAATGAAGCCACAAAGAAACATAAAGAATTATCATAATAGACAACAAAGTCACTTTTTGCTGACTGTACTATCTTATACCTTTAAATGAGCAATTCTTGTATTTTTTTTTTATAAATATATAATTGGAATCTCGGAATCGGCTCCAACGATTTTCATGATATTTAGTATGTAGGGGGTTTCGGAGGCGATAAATCGATCTAGCTAGGAATCATTTTTAGAAAATGTATGAAAAGGAAAAGTATATCTATATGATATAAAATATTACAATAACATAGAAAACAAAAAATGTACTTCTAAAAAAGAAACAATTTTAACACTATGATTTATCAAATGAGTTTGTTTCTAACCCATATTCGTGTAACAAATATTATGCAAAAAATTTTTGATAAAAACAAATATTGCAGTTAGTTTAAAATGACAATGTAGTACACTGGTCAATGTTATTGTAAACAACCGTCCACTGAATATTTGTAATTTTTCATTTCAAAATAAAAAAGGAATTTTATTTAAAGGATAACTATTTAATTTTTTAATGACTATTAAATAATTATTTCATTTTTTAAACGAGAAGAAAACCGAAAGAGATTTTAAAGTTTCAGTGGACGAAATAAGGCTGATACAAGTGAAGTTATATCTCGGCTGTGACTTTAGCATGGATAGAAGATGCGGTGTGCAGATGAAGGTATGTGCAGGTAATTGTGTGAATGGAGTGCTGGGTTCAAACTTCAAAGCATTATTTTAAGTCAAGGTTCTAGACTCGCTTTACATAACTCTGTGTTACTAACGGTCAACTACTCAAAATCTATTTCTTACTAAGAAATCTTATTCTTAGTAAGAAATAGAATTCTTATTTCGGCTAAGAGCCGAGTTATCACGTTACAAATACAATATAATAAAATTAAATTAAAATTAAAAAAAAAACCGACACAAGAACTTAATTTTCCTTTAAAAAGTAAAAAAATGGCTAATCTCCCCACTTTCACCCCCACACAACTTTTAAACGGCTCAACCGATTTTCATCAAACATGTTTAAGGACACTCGCACATAAGTTACCTTTGATACAAAAAAAACTAAATTGAAATCACTGCATTCGTTCGGGAATTATGATGCCACAGACAGACAGACACACAGACAGACAGACAGACACGTCAAACTTATAACAACCCTCTTTTTGCGTCGGAGGTTAAAAACATACAGCCGGATTCACAATCTCCTCCTTACACTAAAAAGGAATAGGTACCTACATTTAGATTCTATTCTTTTGTCAATTTTCATGACAACATTTTAAGTGATGTCTACTTTCTACTACATTTTTTTCAAAGTACCCACATAATTTAGTTTCCTTTTTTAGTGGCCCCGCGTTCGATCCAAAGATCGGGCATCACAAAGAAAATTGGATTTTCAATTTTCTAATAAAAAAAAACTTTGCTCGGGATTGGATATGTGCCAGGTTGGCAGTAGGCTTGCCACCTATCACATTGTGGGACTTAGTGTCTTCGGCTAGTCGTGAGTATACTGGTTGTGCCTCTGCCAACCTTTTCGGGGATATTTACATGGAGTTACTCACTTACTTTTTATGTATACCTACAACGAGAGTGCCATCATCCACAAAGTTAAAAACTTGGTTTTATATTTTTTTTTGTTGTACATGCTGAGACAAAACCCTCAATAATGTAGGGTGTCCGGCTATTCTATAAAAATGTTCGGCCAAACTTGCTGGACTCTCCGGCTTTTAGTTTTGGTGACCTGGCAACCCTAACTACATACATTTACATTTTTTTATTGTTATTATTGCTGTTTCTAAATTAAGAAAAAATCACAATCATTGGGTACTGGACAGAGTAGTTGATGGCAATGTAACTGATGAAGATTACAACTATATCGATATTTCAATGCACCAAAATCAGACGGCGTGGCTTAGGGGTTAATGCCTGTAGATTCTCCACAGTATTGTTAGCGATACCGTGCGTTCGAGTCTCGGTTAGCCCCGCAAGTGTTACGCCATGCCGCTTTTTTAAAATTTGTCAGATATACTTAACTTATTTTTTTTTATTTTAACTTAACTGTAATGTTTAAAAAAATGTAATTGCTCGATGAACACTTAAGATAAGGAAGGAGGTATTTCATTTAATTTTTTTTTCAGGAATGATTATATTTTATTCATTTACATCTAAGACTTATATTTAAAAAATATGCAACTAATCTTCACATTTATTTTTATAGTTTTGAAAATGTTTCATATATTATGTCAATATCTAGGTTCTGAATTATTGTAAACTAGCTGTTACGGCGAACTTCGTTTCGCCTTTCAGTTTGTATGGGAAAAATTAAAATGTCGTTTTTCCTAGTTTCCTCGCAGTTGAACGGGATAAAATGTACCCATGTCCTTCTCCCGGTTCTAAGCTACCTCTCCATTAATTTTCCTAATCGAATTAACTATCACGACTTTATCCATTTTTCATAATTTTTATTATTTTTATTGTTTTAAAGGTGTATTCTGCTATTCGGGGCGAAGACAAATCCAACGAATGAAAAACTATCAACATTGGTCTAGCAGATCTCGAGTTATAAATGTTGTAACAAATCCAACTTTATTTTATAGGTATATATAAATTAGGCATACTTTTCTTGCAAACAACATATCGTATAAATTATCAAAATATTATAATATTAATACGCAATTAGAAATATTCCTACATAGTATAAAACAAAGTCGCTTCCTCTGTCCTTTTTTCCCTTTGTATGCTTAAATCTTTAAAACTACGCAACGGATTTTGATGCGGCTTTTTTAATAGATAAATTGATTAAAAAGGAAGGTTTATATGTACACTTCATAACCGTGCGAAGCCGGGGTGGGCCGCTAGTTATCACTACATAGTATAAAAGTCGTTTCCTTTGTCCCTATGTCCATTTGTATGATTAAATCTTTAAAACTATGCAACGGATTTTGATGCGTTTTTTTTTTATAGATAAAGTGATTGAAAAGGGAGGTTTGTATGTATGTTTCATTATCGTGCGAAATCGGGGCGGGCCGCTAGTTAAAATATAAAAACTACTTAAAAATGTATACAATGCAACACACTCAAACTGCTAGTCTATATAAAGCCTTGTTGTATACACCAAAAAGTATATAAATACTACGTAATAAGAGGCGGGACTTCCATAGATACATAGCAAACCCGATTTTGTATAAAGTTTACTTGAAAAAGTATAACCCGTTTAATTTGAAAGTAAGTCTAAAGGCATTCAGATATAAGGCAACTAGTGTCATATGATTTAGGCGAATAAAAAACATAGCAACCTTATTTTTTTTAATTTTATTTTTATATGAAAGTTGCGCCAAACTGATACACACGTCCTAAGTAGCCATGGTAACGTAGGAATACGCGCGAAAATCATCAGCAGAATACAGAGACAAAACTTAAAATACTCAATGGATCGCTAACTTTCTGTTATAAATATATAATATTAATCCTGAATACCTATTTTTTTAATGAAGTAATATTTTACTGTACAACTATTTGGAATATCTCGTAGACTTATAAGTCTAAATATCGGTACATGACTTTTTTACTAGAGCGGCATTTTGTCATGTTGATTTATTATTATATTTTGTTGAAAACACTTTATATTAATACGTAATAGCAAAGTTTGTTGCATAAGGATTACATTAATATACCACACATAAATAAACAAAACCAATACTTACATTTTAAAACCAATTCGTCACAGCAAGTCTATCACTTCACAAAGCGTTCACTGAACAATAGCTTTTTTTTTATCTTTCGGAATACTGGCGCCTCAATAACAGCAAAAGATGCTCAAATGTTACAGCCCATTGAATAAAGAGGCATCTAGCCGCAAATTTATACAACTTTATCGCTACCTTAGCATACAAGCTATTCAGTATCGGTCGGCTAAGTTACTATGGTTACGTGGACGTACGACCCTAAATTTTTTTACGTAGGTACCTGTAGTTACGTAGACGTTCAAGTGGCTAAACATTATGCTCAAAAAGTTTATTCCCATAAAAATATATTAATTAGTTTTACTAACATCCGATTTTATTGATATTTTGGGATAGGATAACTACCCGGTTGGCGAAAGGTTTGCAGCCTATCAAGTTATGTGACCTTCAGGTAATCGTAGTTATACCTCCGCCATCATCCTCGAAAATGTCATCGTCATGAATTTGCATCAAAATTTGGGCTGTCCGGCCTAAATGTATTAGTAAAAGTACAAAGCTTTTGAAATCTTACAATATAATTCTTAAGATTACGAGTGCGAGTGCGAGGGTGTGTGCGTGTGTTTGTGCGGGTGCGCGCGCGCGCGGGTGTATGTGTGTGTGTGTGTGTGTGTGTGTGTGTGTGTGTGTAATTGTGTGTGTGTGGTATCTAATTTAAGTACGAACTATTGGAAATATACCAACCACCATTATGCAACCAAAGAAACAAAGTAAGAAATGTCTTCAATTCGCAGGTTAGAGAATCGCCATGCATCAAGGTGGTGGGCATGAACCTTTATCTGTCAAAATGTACGAACGTAAAACTCAGCGGCTGGTATCGAATGAAACCGGACTACCACCTAGTCAGATGTCCCAGTGTTGATGACGACGTGCTGCCTGCCAGGAAGGCAGATGGTCTATTCTGCAAAGGAGCCCGGGCCACCATGAGAAAATTATTATTTAAAGCTGTGTGAACTATAGGATACTTTTATTTTGCCATATTAATCTCTGTAGTCTAGCGGTCCAGTTGTTTTTTATTTCACTCACTAAAAGAGTAGTTTTGAAATTACAGAGTTAACAACATTTAGAATAAAGAGGTTAAATCACTTGGAATCCGGAAAGAGGAGAAATATTTAAGCGTAGTGCTCCTTTTACATATTATACAAATTCATATACGTGAATAATACAAATTATAAGTACGTAAAGGCCCTCCTGCAGGGTCGTCAAAGAGTAATCGGACGCCAAGTGAACCAAGTTCGCCGATTTGGCTAGTCAACAAAGTGCTTGCCTTTGAAGTAAGATGTAATTTTTCATTAGATAATTTTTCACCTTTCCGTTACGACCGGGATCTTTGAGCCCTATCTTATGTCTTATCCTCGTAAAGTGCTCCAGACGGTGCAGACTTTCATACTATTTCTGATACAGCCAACTTTCACATCCACAAACTAACTTTGGGAACTTTCGTTTAAGGATAAGCATCGTTTATGCAGTCAGGCAACACAAAAAAAAATGTATCTTCCATTTTCTCATAAAAATAAAAATAGTTGGGATGGGATATGTGCCCGGTTGGCAATAGGCTTGCAACCTATCACATGGCTCTGGCTACCAATTTGAGGATATGAGCGTGAATATACTTTATATGTGTTGGTTCCAAAGAAAACTGCGTGTGATCCTAGCTGTGTCCTATGTATATTTCGTGATATAAGTTTGGCAGAACAATTTTTGACAGGACGGATAGTAAAACAAATGGTCTCAGTGTATACTGAGAAAAATATGTAAGATTCTTGTGTAAATCCAGAATGAAACATCCAGAGGAAACAACGTAATTTTCATAACAGAGCTATCTTGTTGCTACGTGTTTATCTCTATAACCTGAGCACGACATCCTGCATCGCTGAGAGCAACGCTAAGATCTCTAAATTTTAAGAAAACTCATGCAGCTTTTGTTAAGAATGTTTTATCGTTTGTTACACCATTTCTGGGTATAAAGCATAACTGTTTGTGATCTTTTATCGTTATCTTCAATATATTTGTTCGTGTTTGTCAAATGCATGGTAGTGTGGGTAATGTTTTATCTATTGATTTAATGTACTTTATAAGCATTATTATCGAAAAATATTAGCGTGCTGCGCTTCTCCTACACATAAACTATAAGTGTGTCAAATTTCATACCCCTCCGTTCGCGCAATTTTCGTAAAAAGGGGTCTAAAGTTTTGGCATCACTTATTAATATATAGATAACATAATGCAAGTAATACAACTTCATATTATATATGCATAATGCAGTTTTTAGCAACTGCTTGTGGCATTGGTGGTTAGAGTGCAGCAACATACCCAGGAAGGGATACACCGGACTTATTATTTTAATTAAGTAAGTATCTTCACGCCCATATCAACGTAGAGGTAGGCAGAGGCACAACCAAGGCACCCACTACTAGCCAAAGACACTAAGTCCCACAATGTGATAGGTGGCTAGCCTATCGCCAACCGGGCATATATCCAATTCCAAGCAACATTTTTTTTATTAGAAAATTGGAAAACTCAAATTTTTTGTTGCTCGACCCTAGAATCGAACCCGGGATCTCATGCAGTCAAGTCCAACACCTAGACCGCTAGACCACAGCGGCCACAACTTAACTTTTATTACCTGATACCTAATACATATTAGGTTTTTGTTCGCTTACAGAAGGGACCAGATCATCTACTGAAAACAACAAAATGAAACGATATTGCTTTTAGCACTATGAGAAATTAAAAAGAATTTAACTTTGATGACATAGACTTTTAAATTTAACCACCGATATTCATCATTGTACTCTGTGCTCATCATTAAACTTTGCGCGTCGGAAGTCGTTAATAGAGGAGAGGCGCTAGAGACGAGCGTGCGTTAGTCACACTTTGAATGAGCCTACCTGAGGCACCAAGTTGAGGTTCGGTCTCTCCGGAGACAGTCCTTGTTGCTTGATTCATAGGTAGGTACTGCTCAAGTCTATTGCTGCGAATAGCGCTTACAAAACAAAATCAATTAAAAACGACGGGTTGCACTCCGGGAGTGCCGGCAGAAGTAAAAACTTGAATATTGACGTTGTGCTTTTTTGATATTTTAGAATGGTTAAGGAATAATTTTGCCCGAATTGCTTTAATTTATTAGTATGAAATTACTATCATTTATGTGGTAGAATACAATATTCATTTACTGCGCTATCGTATACAAACATGGCAACACGAACATACGCGCATGCGCCCTGCGCCGTCTAAACGAAACAGCAGGCGCAGGCATTCATTTTCGCCGCGCCGTAGAAAGAAAGGGGGATACTTCCTGGCCTACGCCGCGCCAGCTGTTTATTCTCCATCCGTCTTAGGAATTTTCGATCAGATCACGTGTCCCGCGAGTTTAGAAGTTTTTACCCATTCCAAAAAAAGTGCGCAACGCCGCTAAAGGAGTTTTCACTTCAAAAGATATTTTTTTGTTTAGTACTTATTATTTGTAAAATGATTTTGCATTAGCACTTAAAAAATATTACAATTTAACCTTATACAGTCTAGTTTTCTGTGCTATACCGTATACCTGTTATACAGTAAAAATATAATATTGAATACCGTAAGCGACGGTTTTCGCGACTGGAATTTTTCGAGGCTCGAGTATCTCCCCATTGTAGATAGCGTTTTATGAAATAATTAAAATATTCTTCCTGCATATTGATTCCTTGACAAGAAAATAACAAATACCTATAGTCATTCGGTAGGAATAATTTAAATTTTACAAATGTAATGATTTTTTGTAATAGCTATGATGGTAAGTTTGTGAAACGTATGTCTATATATTATACTAATAATACAAAATATGCAGCTCTGAAAAATACCTATTTGTTATAAACAAATATTCCTATTGCAGTAGAGACGATGGGAACAATGTGCCATGAAGCTAAATGCTTCATTTACGAATTAGGGCACAGGCTCCGAGATAACGGGCATGACTCCCGCTCCGGCTCATTTTTGGTGCCAAGACTCGCGCTGGCCATCCAACGTGGTAATGCCGCTAGTGTCATGGGTACTTTTGCACCGGGAATGCTTCGGGGTGGCTTATTTGAATAATTATTTGTTAGTTTTATGGTAAAAATACTTAAATTAAATTTCATAGTTATACATAGAAATCGTTTCGTATTTTTTTTATATAATTGATTTTTTTTTCATTATTTTAATGGATCCCTGTTTAATATCCTCTCCAATAAATATAGAATTATTGAAAATAATACAATACAATACAATACAAATATTCTTTATTGGACACCATCAACAACAAATATACATCAGATCTTAAAATTAAAGTTAGAGTACAACAGGCGGTCTAACCACAAAAATGCGATTTCTTACAGACAACCAACAATATATAACAATATGTATGTGCTAAGTAGTTGAATATTTTGTTGTGGTGTAGTTATTAATATGCAAGATGAACAGCAGTTAATATAAAATAAGTTTAGAATTTACATGGACTCTGCAAGATAGTTCTTTTAATAATAATGTGTGTGTAATTATATATCCATTCATATGCATCTTCAAATAAAGTCTCTTGGGGGGTTTGGCAGGGAGTATCCAGTTCAAAGTTTCACGATCGTATCTTCCTATCTAGCTTCTTCCACCTTGCTTGCACATGCTTGTTTCGAAAATATTTAAGTTTGTATGTGCTTCTTTTACATCGCAAGGGACTAAATATTACGTTATGATTTATTAGACTCCCGTTGGTCGATTGTTCAGCGTAGGTACATGCCTAACTACACCGATCAACCGCCAGGCTCGGGTTCGATCCCCGACGGGGGCAGGCATTTGTGTGATAAACATTTAGATATCTGCATTTCCGGGCCTGGGTGATAATTAAATTTATTCTGGTATCTATTTAAGTATTTCCATGTTTTAAACTTACACCCGTAATACAAGCATATAATTTGCTTACTTTGCGGTTGGATTCAATTCGTGTAACTTGCCCATAGATTTTTATGTATTTATTTATGTTAAGGCATCGTTTTTATGTATAAGATAGTCAGGTTAGACAGTGATACAAGCTACTTCAAGCTTTCAAACGAAAAAATCCTGTTAAAAATGATGATACCACAGAGAAAGACACAGACACATACACACACGCACGTACGCACGCATACACAGAGACAATCTGAGAGACACGTAAACCCCTCGTTTTCCGTCTGTGGTTATAAATAACTGTGACTTGTTTTAAGTGTCAAATGCCTTACCTACAAAATTAATTAATTAATTAATTGTTGTTTTTCCTATCCATTACATTTTAAACCATCTTTTCTTTTCCATGCATTGCTTAAAATCAAAATCCGTCCAGTCATTTTCTTTATTTATTTATGAAAAATAACAAACATTTATTTTACTTGTTTTTAAAGTCTCTGTATGTTCATTTCCAAAAAATTCACTTATTTTGATCGAGTTGACAAGTTGGGTACCTAGTGGAGATGACTACATATGGTCCCGGTTTTGATTCGCGGGTCGGGCAACTCTCAATTTTCAAGGGTTTCTCAATTTTCTAATAAAAACGCTGCTCGGGATTGGATAGTACCCGGTTGGTGATAAGGCTTGTCACCTATCATATTATGGTATGTGAGTGCCTTGTTTGTTAATGTGTCTATCTCTTCGGAGATATGAGAGTGGATATACTTATATTATCATTAACATTAAGTTTAAATATTATGACTTGAAAAATAATTAAAATGTTAATGACGATTTTACTATAGTTTTGTAAAAGGGTGAAGTGAGTGTCTTAATTTTTTATTATAGTTAGTGGTCGCCAATTGGCCAAAATTCGATCATAATAAATTTTAATATCTTGTCTTTCATTTCTTAGGACCATAACCAGAACGCAGCATCAAGTCGAGTTACGGTCTCCCGGGAGACAGCCCTTGGTGCTGGCGTTGTAGGTAACAGCCCAATCCATCGAAATAATAATGTCTCGGGCTGAGCACTCTGCTCGGCCCACAAAGTTCGGTGAAGTTGCAAAAAATCCCAAGATTAGTACCAAGTTAGTAATTCAAAAAAAAAATCTTAGGACCAACTACTTTGTTTCCAAACTTTTTAGTGCGCCATCTGTGATCTTTTATCGTTATCGTCAATATATTTGTTTGTGTCTGTCAAATGCATGGTAGTGTGAATAATGTTTTATCTATTGATTTAATGTACTTCATAAGCATTATTATTGAAAAATGTTAGCGTTCTGCACTTCTACACCTAAACTATAAGTGTGCCATTTTTGTGTTCCTGCATCCGCGGAATTTTCGTAAGAAAGGGTCCAAAGTTTTGGCATCACGTATTAATCTGTAGATTATGATTTATGATTCAAAAGAATATTTTCTTGACAGGTGCATGGTAGCCGTGTTAGGAACGAATTGGGGATTAACCATATTTTGTATGGGATATTACGTGAAATAGTACAATGTTGGGTCAGCTGGAGTTCATATAAAATGTATACCCAGCTGGGTAAAATTGACTTTGCGAACAGTCCGTTTTATATCTTTTCTAACTCTGTAAAAGCTTACTACCGCAAAGGTTTGGGTTATAAAATGGAAATAAATTGTGTCTGCGACTCCACTGCTTTCTTTATGAGAT
>NJDC01012248.1:0-12182 GCA_002245475.1 Calephelis virginiensis | reverse complement strand
TATTTCTATAAATTGTTAGACCAAAAGTGCTATATATTTCGATACATAAATTATCGAACGCAACTCAAGGCTCATATATGTAATATTTAAGTGATAAGTTTGTTTGTTACCCTTACACGCAAAAACTACTTACCAACCATCATGAAACTATGTACACATAATTGAGTTTTTAGTAGTATGTGTATTGTTGGTGCTACTAAAACAGTTTAGTGGTGTGTATTTTGTGGAGCTGGATATATTTGGGAGTTTTAGCTTCCGGTAAGTCCAATTCATTCTTAGCGCACTATTTTGTCTGTTTTGTTACGCAATAATACGTATACATTTTTTTGGCGGAAAATTGGAAATTAAATAATTTTATTTAGATTTAATGTACACATATTCTTGGAGACATTAAAAGTGTAATAGAATACTTTTTAATGACCTATATGAGAGCGGAGGCGCGGGTAAACGATAGTATGAAATAAAACGTCTATTTTGCCATAACATCAGCGCTTATCGTTGACGTGATTCGGTTCGGAGGATAAGGTAGCCGGTAAACTTACTTTTGCTCAAAGCTTAAAATCCCGGCCTCAGGTTGGCAATGCACCATTATCACCTTTATTGTCTGTAGGTGACGTGAATTTGTTGCCATCAGGAAATCCGTCTGTTTGTTTTCCTCCCAATCTATTAAAAAATAAACCTGCGACAATTTACAGATCTTTCGAACTTGGGTACAAACATATCTGTTTCTTTAGAGATCCAAAGTCCCTTTAATTTCAATTTAATGACATGGTATAATAGTTTTTAATAAAATTTACCGTAACACTACTTATCATACTAAATAAATATGTAAGTAAAAATACTACTTTACCTACCTACTATAAAAACCTACTATACAACAACGTACTATAAAAAATATGTAACAACTTTGGCAAAAAAATTAATGCCATAAAATCTGTTTTTCTTTCTTTCGTTGCTATCATTGGGCGCATTTTCTTACTTTTTTTATATTTGGATAGCTTTAAAAGTTCTTCACCTCTGTCCACAGACTAGTAAGAGAACTATATGTTATTTTGTCTAAAATTTCGTATAGAAATGCCAACTTAATGACAGAATATATTTTAATAGACTGAGTGCGGCCGTGAGTATTTTTTTCTTCATCTTGACACATTTTCGTTTCGTCGATTTTTGAATCACAGCAATTCAAAAGAATTATTTATTAAAAAAAAGTAATGTTTGAAAGCCACACCAAAGCTGCGGGGAAAATCATATAAAAAATGTATATCTTTCTCTTTGAACTCTATAAACGAATCGATTACGTAAACCCATTGCAAACATTCACATCGGTCGTTATTGACATCTTTGATGAGATTTTGTCATTGGTTCATCGTGTTGGATTTACCTAACATCCATGACGATGTAAAACCATCCAATATGTAAATCCAGATTGACAATTTTATTGATATAACATTGACTCCTTTTTATTGTTGCAGATTATCCCTCTGGAGATGAAGGCATACTTGGTTGACTTTTACACAAATTTACAACATTGTATCCTATAGTCCATTCCATCGCCTTGTTTATTGAGGGTTTAACGTACACGTATAATGGTGGAGTAATAGCCAAGACTCAAGTTCGGTTCCTGACTGAAGTAGGCTTTTATGAAATCAACGTAGATGTTTGTGTTTCTGGGTATGGGTAATAAGAGTATTAAACAAATGTTGGTTTATACTTAAAGAATAAAATAGAACAAGTTTTTATTAAAAATATGTACATATCTACATATACTCATAATAAATCTGTAAAAAGTGAATTTTGTACATTGAAGTTATTTTCAAAATATAGGTACAGGCGACTAAAATTTGACAGCAAAACACATTTTTAGATTTTTAGTCTGTCTGTATTCCGACCGCGTTTTACACCACACTTACTGAACTATCCGATCCAATCCGATTCGATCCGATCTGATTCGATCCGATCCGGCAAGATAATTTATTGTTTATAGTTAACTAAATGTTTACTGAATAACTAAATTATAAGTTTTTTTTGTTTTAATAAAAACTAAGTAATTCGCTAGTATTTTTCAAGAGTTTCTAAAGTGACATATCCGATTTCAATTTTCGATTCGAATTATATCGAGATTCAATAGTTCAGTAACCGATCCGACCGATCGCGTTTATGTTCCGAGAAATTTTATACGATACTAGCTGCTACCTGCAGCTTCGCCCGCGTTTTCACAGAAACCCGGTGTGCGATCGGAATTTAAAATAGCCTATATGTTAATCCAGGTCACAATCTATCTGTCTTCCAAATTTCAGACAAATCCGTTCAGCCATTCGAGCGTGAAAGAGTAACAAACATCCATACATCCATACTTACAAACTTTCGCATTTATAATATTAATAGGATTTTTATTCTACTCAGTAAAGGGGTTCCCGCAGGAGAGGGGTAAAACTCAAAATTTAAATTGGGCTACAATACCCTAATGCGTAGTCCGATGTAATTTATTCGTTTTTATGATTTGTATGTATCAATGTCATTAATTTTGTTGTTTAAAAATTTCATACATCAACACTCAGTATAAAATTACCAAATTATTTGAAATTCGGAATGTAGAGAAATATTTTAACGTACAGAACATCTTCCATATAAATTTTTACGTCTCCTGCTTGGTAAGCAGATAGTTTCAAAATGCCAAGTGAACAAAGTTTGTCGGGTCGAATACTTTATTTTTTTTTTGAAAGTCGGATCTCCTACACATTTAACCTAAACAATATATTACCTAATACTATAATCGTTCTCTAATATACCAATGACTAAACTTTTTATTTTGTAAATAAGCCTCGCTTCAAAACGCCATAAAATAACAAATGTCTAGACTACAATTCTAGACTATCAGTTTAAATTCATTGAATAAACTCATACATAGAAATAAATACAAGTGCGGCTCAGAACTTGGCAACAGTGGCTGCAGTAATAGAAATTTACTAACTGCGAGTATACCGGCTGTACTGAATGATATGCTCCAACTTGTTGCAGAGCCGTCGTATCTCCTGACGCTATATGGAGCTCACATCGCCAATGGTATGAAAAGTAATGTACGTCCTAGTTTACGGACGTGAGCTAGATGTGTCATTTTACAAAGAAATTATTTTACTTCCTGGAAAAGATGTGACCATATTCCACTAGTTTATATTATCATGATGTTTCACTGCGAATTATTGTTTACTAGCTTTCCGAGCGCGGCGTCGCCCGCGTGGAGTTTGATTATATCGTGCCAATTGCATTCCCCTTTTTCAATCTTAATTTTCCTCTTTTGGAACAAAATTCCCTATTTTATCCCAAGGGAACATTTAATCGGGATAATAGTATTATATCACCCAAGTCAGCTGTCTGTATATCAAATTTCATTAAAATCCGTTCAGTAGTTTCTGCGTGATTGACAGGCAAACATCCAAACAAACAAACCTTCCAACACATGTAAAATATATAAAGGTATTTGACTATCTCGTTAGCGTACACGCGTAACGCCTCTGACCAACTAAAATTTATTACGGTATATATGTAAGTGTTTCTATGTATTAGTATGACATCCATAACACAAACATATTATAATTAGCTTACTTTGGACTTAGTACATATTTTTTCTTGATGGTTAAATTGAATTTATGTGATTTATACTGGGATATTCATTTACATTTTGTTCATTAAATTATTTTGATATATTGGTACCGTTAAACTACAAAATTTCTTACTAGTTTGCGTAAAAAACTACCTTAAGGACGCTTTGCGGATAACACTTTATACCTTTTATTTCATGTCAATGAAATGGATTCCACATAGTTTAATATGTATCTTAAAGTACGCGATTGCCCCTATTTTTTGTTTTAAATATTTGATTTCTGTAGTTAAATAAATAAAATATTTCTTAAATGCTTAATTGCCTCTGTGGTCTAGCGGTCCGGCGTCGGATTTGACTTCTTGAGGTCCAGTGTTTAAAAACACTAGAAAATGTTTATTTTCAATTTTCTAATAAAAATAACGTTGCCCAGAATTGGATGTGTGCCCGGTTGGCGATAGGCTTGGCACCTATCACATTGTGGGATTTAGTTTCTTCGGCTAGTCGTGGGTGCCCTGTTCTTGTTCGGGGATATGGGCGTGAAGATACTTTTTATTCTTTAATCTTGCTATTTAGGATTCGGGTACAATCCAATGTTTTAAAGTATTTCCTTATTCCCTACGTTTTTACTACAGACAACACAATAATACGCAGCTCTCCTCATGGTAAGATACCAAAGTGGTTTTTAGACACCATTTCCAATCCCGAGCAATATTTTTTTTTATTAGAAAATTGGAAAAACCCAATTTTCGTTTTGTTGCCCGACCAGGGATTCGAACCCGGGACCTCATGCAGTCAAGTCCAATACCCGGACCGCTAGACCACAGAGGCGATAGGTAGACTCTTATATATTTAAATTATATGCTTACAAAACTTGTTGCAACGATGTACTCGTATATACTGGCGTTCTGTATGGAGTACCTCAGACGCTATCAAACGTAATATACGTCCGAGTTTACGACACGTGAGCTCAGACGTGTCAGTTTTCAAAGAAAATATTCCACTTGCTGGAACAAGTGTGTCCATAAGACTACCTTAAATCAGGACAAGTTTTGACTTCTCAATGTAACATTGAAGGACGTAGACGTGCACCATCTATACCGCACCTTGGAAAAGATGGGTGGGGTAATACAGAAAAGTTGTCGTTCTTACTTTTCAAACGATAGTAAAAAGGTGAGAAGCAGGCAGCTCTTCTTTTTGAGAGAAACAATCATCGCCTATAGATATCATATAATAATACTACTGCTTCTCTTTGAAATTGCCGGGATTTCAGGTTAATTGTGTTGTAAATATCTATCTTTAAGCACGGATTAACACAAGCAACGGCGAGCTCTGACGCTTTAATGCCAGAAATAAATAAGGTAGTGTTCCTAATTCAGGATAGCTGCTAGGCAAAACCCGACCATTAAGTAGTGATGAAATGAATATTCTACTCAATAAAATTTGCAGACTACTACGAGCAAGAGATGGACTTGTCGCATCCCAATGCCTAGTAATTCATTATTATTTTAAAAGCTATGGTATATTTTGGTGCCAGTGGTCATCGCTTTTCATGATTATTGGCAAATCCGAAGCTACGTAATAATATAGAAAAGTTAATAAGACACTTATTCTACCATAAAGTGTGACCTTTTTACAGATACATATTTTTGGGAAAAAATATCAAATCTAAACGAACTAGTTCACGATTCTTATCTTTCCGGCCTATCCCTTGACTTTACATATTTATGGCATTTTATTTTTATGTAATGAAATAGTGAAATGACAGGTGGGTTGCCTGATAGCAGCCGTCACATATTATAGATGCACTACCTAAAGCGGCACTTTGACGACGACAGAATATTAGACCGCTTGTGCAATCCTACTTGCTTTCCTACCTTGCAGCACGGAACACGAAAATGACACTAAGATGGCAGAAAAAGTCGGTTCTGTTACATACATTTTTAATATTTGCTTGGCAGAACCATAATTTCACTTAAATTTCGAATGTAAGATGTTATAAAACTTTCTACTAAGTCGAACAAAACATTTTAGTTTCCATTAAACAAAAAGTCCCGTAAAATGTGAATATTTGGTTACTTGACGCAAGTAACGTTCGTGTAATAAACTTCGCATAGAGCCGGGCTTTACGTATTTAATTTGCTCAATCCAGGCTTAAAATGCCGGGGATTTCTGCGTCCTTTCTTCTCAGTTTTGTAATTCTTTCTTAATTAGTGGCGTATAACCTGCAAGCTTATTGTTTAGATTTAGTAATAAAACTCACAGCTAAGATTGACAATACAAATATAGACCGTGACTATTGACATATCCTGAATTTCTCCGCTCTAGTCCCAGGTTGCTCAAAATAATATGAGGTTCCTCATTAAGCAGTTTCAAGTTTGGTTTATTCGTTACTAACACTGTGAGACTATGTAGTAGTATTTTGGAACGACTATCCCGTATCGATACTATCACTATACCTTCTCTTGTCGATTTAACTTCGACTTTAACCACTATGTTTTAACCCGTGTTAGTTCTAGTTTCCTGCGTCAAATAGACCATCTGCGTTCCTGTCAAGCGGCTTGTAAGAGGCAAGTAAAGTTTATATGGGTCATTATCAATAAGACTACTGGTGATAGAGCGTCATGCTCCAACTCCTCCAGGTAAGGCTCTTCATCTATTCTAGCCGCCAGAATGACAGTGTCATGTTTCTGCCCAGATGGTAGGATAGCCGATAGACTTGCATAATATTTGACCTAACACATCAGCCAGCAGACACTGACTCGGACAATGGTACACCTACAAATTCTATGATATCTCGAGGCCATGACTAATTTTTACCATCATTAGAGCTGTGTGCTTATTCGCTATCATATTACACAAAACGCTGTATTCTTAACGTGTATACACATCTAACGTCACTGAAATATCACGAAGCTTGAGTTCGAATCCCTACAACTACAAACAAATAGGAACAGCTTCAATTTCGTACCACTGCCATTGTTTTACCATCAGGATATCCGTTTTGCATGCTTTCCCATCCATGCTAATCATATCCTATTAAAATTATAAATACGAAAGTTTGTTTGTTACTCCTTAACGCAAAAACCGATGAACTGATTATTCATAAAATTTGGCTCATACATAAAAGGTAACTGGGATACATAGAATAGATTTTAACCCGAG
The DNA here is from genome assembly GCA_002245475.1 of Calephelis virginiensis. NCBI lineage: Eukaryota > Metazoa > Arthropoda > Insecta > Lepidoptera > Riodinidae > Calephelis > Calephelis virginiensis. The sequence goes on along the minus strand of NJDC01012248.1, from coordinate 5,419 downwards.
AAAATATTCCCGTAGAACCATTAATAACACGGGCAATGCCGCGGGCAAAAACTAGTATTTTATATGTGGAAGTCTTTCTGTCTGTCACAATTTCACAAAACAAGGAAAAGAGTTACTAGTTAGTAGTTAATATACAGGATTATGGATTAGTTATTCTTATTACGAGTACAATCGCCTGATGTGGATCTTGCGGTTGAGCTTAAAATAGACGAAGATGCAGGTGACTACTAGTTCTATATAAAAATTCTGGTAAACTTTCTCTGTGACCCTCGGTGCACGTGCTAACTGACAATACGCTGTGATTGTATAGCCTTACTGCCGTCATTGAGAAAACGGAACACGCCTTGACTTCCTTCATATTTATTTCTAGATGAGGTTCTATTATGACATGATTTCAAGTATTTTGTCAGTTTTCCAGTCTGGGTGATAGAGATATAGCGTAGCGTAATATACTTGGTATTTGAATTTGTTTTTATTTCAAGTAACACACCTTAAAATAATCTGCACTTGGCCACTTTGGACGGTCTAAAGAAAAAAAAAACATAAATTTTTTGGCGCCATCGTGAAACAAGATGAAGTTTTTTCATAATCATAAAACTTCGTGTGAATTAAGAGTAAAATTAGTTAATTTAGATGGCAATTCATTCAATTTTGTTTATTTCAAGTGCACAAGTGAAATATTTATGAAGAAATTAGTGTCTTGTGTCTTTCCTCGTTGCCGCCAAATCTCACTATGAACTTAGAGGCCAAAAGAGTAAAGAGGCCACCGCTTTACTCGATACTTTTACCCATGACTGACGACTTATGACCTGAAATGACTTATAAATGTTAAAAAGAACATTTTTCATACGCAAGACGGGGCAGCATGGCCTAATGGCCGTAGCCGGCCCCAGAAAGGGGCAAATTAATTCAAAATAACGAACTGTGAAATTTGGGCAGATTTATTTTTAGGGTGTTTTTTTTTAATGTAGAAGTTTAGGTTGGATTAAAAAGAAAGTTAGACGTATTTTTTTCATAATTATTGAATTTTGTGTATATTTTGAGTAAAATTAGTCATCTTTGGTGACTTTTTGTATGGATTTAGTTAGTTTAACTGAGAAAGAGACACCACAAGAGAAGTATTTATGAAGAAATGAGTGTATCGTGTATTTTATCTGGTATCAAATTTCACTCGTTGAGCTGCAAGGGCTTTAAGACACTGACATGAGTGATAGCAAGTCTACCGGTGACCTTTCCATTCCAACATGAAAATTGCATACATCGACGACAATAAGACAGCAGTAGGTAGCGCGTTGATGCTATATCAGTCTGCTGCATTTAAAACCTTCTTCAATTGTCTTACTTATCTTATACCAAATCCCTAATGAGGTCAGCAGAGAGTATCAAGTGCCAAATGTCACAAATGTCACGATCCTTGTAGTCCTACGTAGCTTCTTTCTTTCTTTCTTTCTTTAGGTTTTGGCCTTCACGTTAGTATTTAGCCATTAGTCTAGTAAAAATTTGCATCAAATTGTATATCAATTTCAATTAATTTTAATTAGTCATCAGTCATAAGTCGTCAGGAAGTCATGTCAGGCGCTTGGGTAAAGGGTGGCCTGTTTACTCAAGCTCATGTAATGAGGAAGCGGCAACGAGGAAATAGACGATACGCTAATTTATTCATCATTATTTCATTTGTGCACTTTCACTGAACAAAATTGTACAAAATGCCACCAAAATTGACTAATTTCACTCAATATCAACACGAAATTCAATAATTATGAAAAAACTTCGACCATCTTTTCTCTCTTTATATGACCGAACCACTGAAGCATGACCTTTTTCACACCAAAACTTTCTTTTAGTTAACTCTTTCTCGGATCTAACTGTTACGAATACGGTCTGTGAGCGTAACATAAACCTGTAATTCAGGAAAGTGTAATCCTACTTTCATGCTTTTTCTGACACACCCAACTATTGCTTCCATAAAGTGACATTGGAACAAGCAAAGAATTATGACTAGCACCGTCCTTCCTCCTTCCAATAATTTGTATCCTTCTAAAAAAAAAGAAGATAGTTTGTATGGATATATGAATATATCAAAGGTGATAGTGACAGCTCACCGAAAAAAAAAACACGGACTCGGACCATAAAACTGAGTTTTTGAACTCAGTTTTATAGACCGAGTCCGTGTTTTTTTTCACAAAGGTCACGTCTGTCAAACAATTAAGTAAGTAATTCAGTAAGTCAAACAATTTTAAGTTAAAAATACACCTAACATTTTCCACAAAAAATTCCTTCGGTTTTAAACTCGGTGTCAAAGTCCGAGTCCTTGGTTTATTTTCGGTGAGCTGTCACTAACACCCGTTATAATTGTTACTTTTTCACGCAAAAACTACTGAATGTATTTAGATAAGACTTTTTTATAACGTAATTCACTCTCAATTACTTGGTTCTCCTCATGTTACCATGAGACCAAATAAATACCTATACCACAGATGACGTATCTGACTTGTGCCTGGGATGTTAGGCCTATTGTGCAAATCAATCGGCTACCCTATCTTCTAGACAGGAACAGGGCAGCGACATTATGGGGCAGGCATAGGTAAGGTGGTCTCTACCAACCAAGTTGCACCACAGCACTTAACCACTAGTGGTCTTGTTGGTAATGACCCATTAATCCTGTGCTCGCCTCTGATGAGGTACATTACAGATGCAGGTGCTATATTCTAGACAGAGGACCTGGAACAAAAGGATCAACAAAGTGGACCCCGACTGTAATATAGTTTGCACTAATGACTACTAATGTTTTACGACCGCAAGACATCTAAAAAAAGTATTTTCACGCCCATATCCCTGAACAGGTTGGCAGAGGCACAACCAGGGCACCCACGTAATGCTGAAAACACTAAGTCCCACAATGTGTTAGGTGGCAAACCTATCGCCAACCGGACACATGTTCAATCCCGAGCTATATTTATCTATTAGAAAATTTAAAAAAACGCATTCTCTTTATTTTGACCGCCCCGGGAGTCGAACCCGGGACCTCGTGAAGTCAAATCCAATACCTAGACTGCCAGACCAAAGACATCCAATAACATCTAATCTATGATTAAGCCATAATTTTGTGAAGAAAATGACGACTTACTTGGTTACTACTGTACTGTAGGACTTTACTAGGTAGTAGAGTTTTGAAGCGACTCGCACGGATTGGTACCACCGCCTCAACTATTCCCGCTGCCATAACGTTAGTGCTTGCCGTTGAAGTGTGTCGGTTCGGAGGATAAGGTACCAGAACTTATTTTTGTTCGAGAGCTAACATCCCGGCTTCAGGTTGGCAACGCACCATTACCATTTAATTGTCTCTAGGCGGCGTGAATTTCTTACCACCAGGAAATCCATCTACTGGTTTACCTTACAATATCATAAAAGAAATTATTAAGTGACTGACCAAAAGATTATTGAGGTCTCCAAATGCGCCCAATATACTAAAAATTAATAACTATTTTGTACAATTTAGCACAAGAATAAACCCGCGGGTAAAATCTTCTCTACAAAAAACTTCCACAACTGTCATAAAATGTTTACAAGGATGTTTTTATCACACTTACTGCAAACTACAACTGCAACTTGGATAAATTCTAATAAATACTGGGCTTGAAATTAAATAAGCCGGAAACAATGTAAAGTTGAAAAGTAGACGTCATTTTATTGCCTTCATTATTATGCCTACATTATGTTTAACTGTTCCGTATTAAATAGAATACTAGCTATACTGACGAACTTCGTACAGCTCGTCCTGTGACATACGATTTTGTCCCTCAATTATTCTATTTTTTAAGGTATCTTCATGTTTGAAGAGACAGGCAGAGGTACAACCTCCTATGACTACCTGAAGACGCCAAGTTCCAAAATATGATAGGTGACTAGCCTACCGCCAACCGGGCACATATGTAATCACCGGCAAAGTTCATTTATTTATTTATTGAGAACAAATTCACAAAATCTTTACAGGTTTCCCCAAAACGACATTGTGAGTTAGAAATATAATAACAATTTAATAATTCATATATTGCCTTTCCATGTAGGTTTGTGCGAGTTCTGTGAATTTAGCAAGGCTACAAATAAAATTTCTATTTCTACTGTAATGGAATTTATAAGACAAATAGCGCACGACAACGGAGCGTACTTCTGTAAATTAGTCCTAGCCGCGGGGACTCTTAGCGTAGGGTGGCGACGGCGTGCGGCCACGATTGGCACGCACAGCCGCAGCTCCGACAGTACTTCTGGATGGTGCAGGTGCCCGCGCAACACGAGGAACACGTAGCACGCAAACAACATAGCTTGGGACCAGACGGACTACATTATTTTTGGTTGAAATGGTTGCATTCTTCAGACACGCACTTGGCTGCTCTATTTCAGTAGGCCGTCGAGTCTATTTTATGACTTAAATTATCTGTTGAATTTTTAAGTAAGAAACTGGTAGTGTTTAATAAATATTTACAATGTATATTAAAAAGGTACTAAAAACATCGCTGGTTAATTTATATCATCTAAACTCAGACGCTCAATTAATGAGTAATGTAGCGACAAAAAACAAAACGTATTAATAGTTCCGCTGCAAAGGTAGGAGGCATCATTTCGCAATTACACAGTAGATAACATTACTCGGAACCTGAACCCAAGCTAACAATCATTTACATCGTCGAATCGATAGTTTTATTTTAGCGAAACTTCTTGACTTCTAAGTTTGAAATGCATGCGTTCAGCTATAAGGATTGTTGATGCAAAAAGCCACGCTTAAATTTACTTACATTTAATGGAAATAAGACTTTGGTATTTTCTTTACTTTTTAGAATTGGTGGCAACATATTCTACCATTGGTCAATTCTATAGGTCATTTGGATCGGTTACCCGATTTAACGAACTTGAGCCTAAATTATTCAAAGTTAGTTATTATCTATTAGGTTCCTAGGAAGTTAATAAAATCTACATACTATCTATATTCATCTATAGTAGTATTATTTAAAAATACTTATAATTTTTTGTCTCTTTACAATGTTCTTGAAATTCATCTAATTTTGTCTTCGTAAGATTTATTTTAAGATTGTTGCTGAGCTGCAAACACCGGTCACAGTTATGGAAGGAGATTGTAAAGAAAGGGGATTACATTTGAATGCGATGAAAACCAAAATAATGGTATTTGAAATATATCTTGGTTGTGCTTTTAGCAGGGATGGAAGGTACACCGCGGATGTAGAGAGGAGAGTGAGTGCAGGGAATAATGTGAATGGAGCGTTGGGTAAGCTATTCGAAAGCGAGGTTTTGGGTCAAAAAGCTAGACTCGCTTTGCATAATTCTGTGCTTATTCCAACGTTATTGTTTGGAAGCGAGAGTTGGGTATGTCAGAAAGAGCATTAAAGTAGGATAAATGCGGTCG